>JANHZU010004490.1:31281-43029 GCA_032468055.1 Acrochordus granulatus
CCTCCCAAGGAGAAGCGTCTTTTGATTTCATGGCTGCAGTCACCATCTGCAGTGATCTTGGAGCCCAAGAAGGTGAACGTGCATTGAACCATAAAATAAACTGGCTTGGTTCAGACAAAGCCACCAAAACTCTAACTCAGGAACATTGACCAAGATTAATCTGTTGTGTGAATGAAGCTGCAAGATCTTTATTTGCTGGTGAGTTGGTTAAGTGTGTTGTTATGCTACCACAACACCTTGCTATTTTCCAGCTTCCAAGTATTCATTGCTGTTTATGTAACTAAAACCAACCACAATGATGATGTCATTGTTCTTCTTGATGAACTTCTTTATCCTTTGGTATCCAAATTCAGTGGTTGGGTTCACATAATATACCTAGCCAAGCAAGGAGCACGGTGGCTCAGTGGCTAGAACTGCTGAGTTGTCAGTTGACAAGCCAGGTTCGAGACCCAAGTACTGTGTGACAGGTGAGCTCCTGCCACTCGCTCCAGTTCCTGCCAACCTCGCAGTTCGAAAGTGTGCAAATGTGAGTAGATAAATAGATACCACTTTGGTGGGAACAATAATGGGGATGTGAAAGGAGCCCCCAATCAGGCATCCCCCAGGCAACAGTGAAGTCACCGGCTAATCCTCTCAACCCAGAAGTGCCTTGAAAGGTGCTTCCAACCCGAGTGCGGCAGCAATCTAATCAAGCATCTCTATACTTAGAAGAGGCAAATAAAATCTAGCAGCTGCATTCATGCAATATACAAAGTTTGGTTGCTTTTTGTGTTTATTTTTTCCTGGCTTAATTTCCTTTTTGTGAAACCAGTCCATTTGATTAATTTATAGTTTAATCTATTGTATGCAAAGCACAGTTGATTATGTTGTCCATGAAGCTGCAACAAATTGAAAGCAAAATCCTTTAACACAAAGATAAGGATAAGGATCTGATATAGTGCACAAATGTTGTTGCTGGATGCAATATTCTTGTGCATTAAATTGTTTCCTTCGTGGTGTAGAATAGAGGAGGGATCATTGCATCTCTGTTTGTCTGCTGTTCTGTACATATAAAAGGTTAAAGCTGAACTCAAGATCAGCTCTATAACCAAAGATCGCTTCCTTTGGACTGTCTACTCTTGGCTACTTTAAGATGCATGGATTTCAACTCCCAGAATTCCACACCAGCCATGTTGGCTGGGGAATTCTGGGAGTTGAAGTCCCCACGTCTTAAAGTAGCTAAGGTTGAGGAACTCTAGCCTGTGCTAATTACCCATTATTGTTTCCAGTGGCTTGGAAATTTTCTTTCTGTCTCGATATACAGAGAGAGTTGCAGAAATAACATCCATGAGTAGTTGCTTGTTGTTCGTGCCTTTCCCTTTTTCGGTTTTTTTCCTGCAATTATCCTTGTTTTTGCCAAACTCTGGATGCTTGCTGATGCTAAATAAATAAACATCAAATTCCCTTTTTGCTAGTTAAACCAAGCAGGGTGTTTGTGTTTGCTTGTTCTGATCTGGATAAAGTGATGAGTGCAAACTAAACTAGAAATGAGCCACAGTCATTTTCCAACAGTTGCGTGGTTCAGTCATGACTGCAAGTGAGAAAGATGTTTTCCCATTAAAGTTTAAGGGCTGATGTAGTTTGATGACAGTCCTAATGGATCTGTAGTCTAATTGCGCTGTTGAATGCATATGAGAGTAATGTATAGCACGTGCTACATGCGTAGTCAAAGGACTGGGAATATTTACATTAATTGCTTCCATATACAGGTAGTCCTCAACTTACAACCATTTGTTTAGCAACCTTTCAAAGTTATAACGCACTGAAAAAATGACTTATGATTGATTCTCACACTTATAACTGTTGTAGCATTCCCACAATCACATGATCAAAATTTAGGTGCTTGGCACCTGATGTGTATTTACAATGGTTGCAATATCCCGGGGTCCTGTGATCACTTTCCCAGCTACAGTAGCTTCTAACAAACAAAATCAATGGGGGAAACTGGATTTACTCAACATGTGCAGTGATTCACTTAACAATTGTGGCAAACAAATGTCACAAATCAGGCACGATTCACTTAACAACTACCGTCTTTAGCAACAGAAATACTGGTCCCAATTGTGGTTGTAAGTCAAGGACTATCTGTATTTATGAAGAAGATAAATACAATGATTACTGAGGGATCTAAAAAGGAGGGAGTAATTAACTTCTGGTTGACTGGGATGCTTAAGAATTTTTATGATGAAGTGATCAATTTTGCACTTTCCAAACTGAGATGAAGATTGAATGCATTTATTATTTGCTTTTCACACTTCTCTGAGTTTTGTGATACTGTCTGTGCTTTAAAAATGTACCACCATGTGTAGTAAAATGCATATTTCAAAAATGTACATTTCATGGAAAAGTACATTCAAAGTTGTGAGTTTTCATGTACTTAAAAAAGGAAAACTCACATTTACAGATCAGTGCGGAAACAACAGAGAACGCTTGTGAAAACTAATTATATATCTCTATCTGAGATGACCATATGATGCTTTTGAGGTTCTGTCTCCATGTCTGGAGTCTGTGGGGACCTGGATGGGGAAGAACAGGGTTCAGCTTATTCCAGAAGCTGCCTCTAATTGATGGTGCACCTTTCTCCCAATGATCCAGAAGGCCACCATCCTATTTGCCTTCTGGAAGGCCCTCAAGACCTGGCATCTTACCCAGTCACTGGGTTGAGTGAAGGTCCCTGGATTTGCTTACTGGGGCATCCCAAAAGGATGACCGAGACATCAAATTTTGATTTTAATTTTGCAGTTTTATGTTTATATGGTTGTGGGGTTTTTTTGTTGTAAGCTGCCCAGAAGTTGTGCTTTAAGATGAGCGGCTACACAGATCTTTTAAATAAAATAAAACAAGTCCATGTGAGAACAAGTGGCCATGGTATTAAGGCCCCTTGTATCTTGTGATTTTTCCACTGTTGCCTCTGAATGAGGTAGCACTCTGCCAAACAACATCATTGTGCAACTTGGAGGTGCTTCTGGACTCACAGCTCGACCTTGAAGAGCAGGTGACACCTCTGGCTAGAAGGGCCTTCACAGAGGTCCATCTTGTGCACCAATGGTAACATTCCTGAACTGGGAGGGTCTACTCACAGTAATTTATGCTTTCGACATTTCCCAGCTGGATTACTGTAGCACGATGTATGTGGGACTGCCCTTGAGGGGCATTTGGAGGCTGCAACTAGACTAGAATACAGAAATATGGGCAAGGTTTTGCGTACTTCATGGTACACACTTATTACAAAGGTCTGGAGGATCTGCTGCAAAGACAGTTTGTATTCCTTCAGATACTGCTGCAGAATCCAGCCAATCTCATCAACCTGGCCAGTGATAAAAGATGCTAAGAGTTAGATTCAATCACATGTGGAGGGCCAAGGTTCTTGTTTCTCTTCTATTAGTTTCTCAGTTCATCTGATCTTTCTGAGCTTCTTCCATGCCCAGAGAAGAGCCATAATAAAGTAGGAGTTGGTAGGAATGGATGGGACCACACCATTGAAACTCAATAGCAACCTGGTAATTTTCAGCAGCACTTTTTTTTTTTGCTAATTAACACCCACAGTCTCAAAATGTTGAAAATTACCCTTTTCAGTACTATCACGCACCACCTCTATGATTCTTGCAGACAAAAGAAGAAAAAAGAGTCGCCAACCAGATCAGCCGTACACCACAAAATGTAAGGTGCAGGGCAATAAGTAGAGTTGATTCCCATTTTTGGCCATCTCACATGTTCAACACTGAACACATGATTTGGTGTTTCTATTATTTTTAGCATCACATTTGGGAGTTTGATTTTGAAGACTGACTCATCATCATCAATTATCATCATCATCATCATCCTGTTATGGGAAAATATTAGTATTGATCTCCCATCAAAGAAGATAGGGGTTAAGGGGTAGTCAGACTAACAAAGGCAGTGTTACCCATTGTGTCACAGACCTGCCCCTTTTCTGCCTTGACTACAATATTGTACACACACTATGCTGCAATGTATGGATGACCTTGGGGAATGAGTAGAAGAGACGCTGCCTAGGAAACCATCAGACAGGAGAAGCAGAGCCCCCAGTGTTCAATAGGAAGAGAGGAAATTTAGAAAAGACCCACCCTAATTGATCTGGCAGTTCCAGAAGTTTGTACCTTCAGATTTGCAAGATTCTGTTAATGTAGCTTTACAATAAAGTGGAATTAGCTCATCTAGTTGTATTTTCTGTCTGGTTTACCTGGGTTGGCTGACACATGCCTCAAAGGGGGTGAACTCACTAACAGATGAATGAAAACCGTGCGTCCACCCACCTTTCCAAGATGTTAAAAAAGGCTGCTGAAACAATCCGTGAACTACCCCTCATAAATACTTATTGTAAAAGCCTGGCTTTCTTAATTATCATTTTCTTTCCTTCCGTAAAAATCTCTGGCTATATCTTTCACAGAAGCTCCAAGCTCCCCCTTTTTCATGCAGACTTCTGATAAATTGTTAATTTTACCATGTTTGTTTTGTGATAGTGATAGTTTAACCGCTTTTAAGGTCACCATTCAGATGTCTTTTTCTCCTCAACCAGAAAGACTTCAGTGGTTGCCAGTATACTAAGTCGAGTAAATGAATCAGTCAGATATACATTTTGGGATGGGTATAACAAGTGCATTCTTTTTATGTCCTTTATCGTATATTTGCTGCGCTTGTTTTGTATTTACACGGTAAGCTTCCCGCTACTCCAACTTTCTGCCTGTTGGAGAAAGTCAAAAATTTGCTCCAGAAAAGATCGTACAAATATGATTATATGAAAATAGAAGCAAGGACTAGTCTCTACCATCTTTAGATTTCGGCTCTGCAGAAAGATTTGTCATTAAGTGTGCTGCTCATATTTCAAATTATGACAAGCACAGAATGATTAGAATCCAGCATGTTAGGAATCCATAAACAAAAGCTATTGACAAAGAAAATAACCCAGTTCACAATTACAGAGCCTTAAGCCCCTTTTAAACAAGAAAGGCTTAACTATGTTTAGCAGCTGGCTGGATGGCAGCCGGTGTCTCTTTGCAAACAGATTTAAAGATGCCCAGTGATGCTCTGCTCATTGTTGCTTTAACAATAGATCCCTTGTGTAAATTGTGGGGTGGGTGGGCTAAAATACATAGCCCTGACTTAGTAAAAACATCAAATTTCCCAGCTTGTTGTAATTAATGGCACAATCCTGTCTTAATACCGTTCAAATGGTTGAAACAAGCGTTGAAGATAATGAAGTTCTAAGAAGAGGAAACAAAGCAGAGAGTTTTTGGTCTTTATAGGAAGTTTTCTTCTCATGTATTTTTGTTGTTTAGTGTGTTGGTTGGATCACTTACTCCCCCCCTCTGACTACACTTCGTCCCTCATTGGGGCGGAGGATGGTGCAATGTTGTCTCAATGAAATTCTGACTGTTGTTTTTGAATTTTCTCATGGAATAAATTAAAAAAAAATCCCACCACAGTTGCTACTTCCCACAGGCTAAGAAGTGGTTTCATGAAACATTTTGCCCAGTTTTTCACCAGTGCTGTGTCCAAATTGCATTAAGCCAAAATAATGACGCAACCTCTATAATTCGTATGGTTTACGGTTTGCTTTATTTATGACTTAACATGTCATGTGGATGCTATTAGTATAATTGGTTTCAACACAGTTTATTAAATAAACTTTGACTTCATATGAAGGGCCAGCAAGACCAGCATGAAAGGTTCAAAATGTATTGAAATTAGTATGGTTTGTCACACAGTCAGCCAGATGTTTAGACTGGATTTGGCATTTTTCTCCACTTATCAAGTCTTTTCAAAGCATCTGGGATAGGCAAAGTTGTTGTTTGATTATATTAAAGGTATTATCATGAGACATAAGCTGTTTCAAGTAAAGCTGCCTGTTGCAATTTATTTTTTTCAGTTCTGATAGTGTCCAAGTGGTGCTCCAGATGTTTTGGGATTGCACCTAAAGTGTCTATTACTATTGGGACTATCTTTACTTTCTTTTGCTAGTTGTTCTATTTGCAGATCCTTGTATCTTGTGATTTTCTCCAGTTCTTTCTCTTCTATTCTGCTGTCTCCAGATACTGCCGTGTTCGTTATGCAGACATTTTTTGTCTTTCTTATTAACAAATGGTAAGTCTGGGCTTTTATCCAGCAGGTGTTTGTCGGTTTAAATTTTAAAGTTACCAGAGCTTCTTCATATTCTATTACTTTGTCTATTTTATGTTCCCACCAGTTCTTACTTGCAGGCAAATGATACTTATTGCAAATATTTCAATGCACCATTGTTGCTACTTTGTCATGCCATTGTCTGCAGACAATCTGTGTGATCTTCTTGCAGCAGTTGACAACATGGTCAACTGTTTCTTCAGCTTCTTTGCAGAGGCAGCACTTACTGTCTGTTGCTGTCTTCTTAATTCTAGCTTTCTATGTATTTGTTCTTAAGGCTTGGTCTTATGCAACTGGAATTAACTCTCTTATGTTTTTCTGCAACTTTCCTGCTCTTAGCCATTGTCATTTATTGTTAACTGGTTTGCCTGCTAGGTTTTTTTTAATAATGGCCATGTAATACTTTGCATTGCCACTGTTTCTTTTCTGTTCTTCATTTGGTCTTTCTTGTATGCCAGTTTTGCCTCTCCAGTACTTAGTAAGCTTTCCTGGTGTACTAGTTTTAGTGCATCTTCTTCACAATCCTTCAGGTATTCTTCCATTGTCCTTTTTTCCTCTTCAACTGTCTTGTGTACTTGCCACATTCCATGACCATGTATTTTTCTTGGTAGGTAGAGTCTGTCAGCATCACTACATGGATGAAGGGTATGATTCATTGTCATTATTTTTCTGGTCTTTCTGTCCCTGGCCTTTATTTGTGCTTGAGTCCATCCACTATTCCAGCTGTGGATCTAATGACAGGAAGTGCCCAGGCGTTAATTGCCTCAATAGTTTTTCCTCCATTGGATCTAGACTTTAACATCTTCACTCTCAGGATGTATTCAGTTCTGATCTTCTTCTTGACTTCATGTTGTCAACTTGAGGGTTGTGCAGGTACATTATACCCTGTTTTCTTTTGATGTATAATTCTTAGAAACAGTCTGAATTCCTCCATCTGTGACATGAGGATAATAAATCTCTGGGCCATTGTAATTATAAATAGATATGTTACAGCTGCCTTATTCTCAATGTCTGTCTAACCAGTATTTGTACAAAATCCATTTTGCTAGAGTTCAGAGAACACGTAAAATGGCAATATAAAATTGGATGATTTGTTTCAGTATATTACAGGAATCTAGCTGATGTTTTGTATGAACCATCACCTTGGTTCATTGTTTGGGCATAAGAAGCCATGTAAAAATTAGCAGTTGTACTTAGTTTTCCTTAGTTGTAAGGAAATACCGTATTTCAGAAACATTATGTAAAAATACATAGCTCTCTAGAGGAATATATAATGCTGGGAAAAGTGGAAAGAAAGAAAAGAAAAGCATGGATGGCTCAATGGATGAACCACAGAAGACCTGAAGGGCCAGGTCAGGAAAAATCATCCTGGAGAAGGTCTAATTATATACTCAGTGAGATTTAATATTGCTTTGATGGCACATAATAAACTATGTGCATCAGCTTGTATATTTGTCAGAGAGCAGGCACACTCCATCTGTGAATGGATTCAGATATTACACAAGGCCATCATTTTAATATTCAATTCATAACACACCTTTCTGCTTAGATAGGCACACAAGGTGGTTTGTCTAATTTGGTTAAGCACAAGATATCAATCCATGATTTGGAGTGTAAATTGAAATGGCTCAAGGGAATCTGTGTGTGCCTTATTAATATTGCTGAAATATTATTTTACAGGGCATGAGAATAAAATGTCTCCAAAATTTCAAAAATATGCAGTAAGAATAGTGTAGAATATTTGATTTTTGCAACATACTAGCTGGCATCCACCCAAATTTGGGGATGAATTGTGAAACATAACATTGATTTCTGTTGCTGGGATTGTCTATGTAATTAGGGTCATGAATAATACTAATGATAATGTTAGCCCTTCAAAGCAAGCCAGATTAGGAAACAGACACCATAAAGATGTCAGGAATGTTACCTTAAGATTGCAAGATATAATAACAGAGCCTTTAACATTTGCCAGGATTTCCTCTACTCCTCTTATATGAAACAAAATCAAGGCCAAATTATCATGAGTTTCTTTCTCAACTCTTCCCTTTCCCAGGCCAAAGTTGTCTTTAATCTCCCTTGATAGCTTCTGCATGATTATCTCCACATTCCTTTACAACTAACAAGCTTTGACATTTGTTCATCCAGTGTTTGGGAGTCCTAATTATTTCCAGCCTTATTTCAGACATCACTTACAGATTTCAGCCAGACAATATCCATTTAAGTTAATCCCCATTGGAGTCATTTGGATATTCCTCAAGGATACCTGAAGTATTGGCTCCACACCAACATCATGTACCTGGACTAGCTGTGCCCTTGAGCACAAGGTTCTTGATGCACCACCATAATTAAAGTTAACCTAAGGCATAACTTAGTTTCTGTTTCTTGCAGGGGAACATCACATTACTCACAAAAAACTTAAATTCATATTCAAGAAGGTATTGGCCATTGTCTCTAGTTTGTCCCTCAGAATTTGATTATGACAGGTCTAATGCCTCTGTCTGGCTTTATGGTTAAATCAGCGTTCCTGATCTGATATCCATTGGATGTGCTTGGACAGTCCCAGTTCAGCAACACTTCTGAATCCTGGGAATTATACATCAAATACATCTAGGAGGCACCAAGTTGGAGAAGACTGTATTAAATTTATCCTTTGCAACCGCTAACTCAGTGGATACAGTTTTCATGGTCTCATAAATCTTTGGGAGATGAATATTCCACAAATCAAAGGTGGCATGTGAGTTAATTAATATTCAGTTTATGATCAGTAAACACATCACAACAGCATCATGTATTCAGCTGTTTAAGAAAAAAAATTACCTCCCAAGGCATAACTGTGAAGCAGAAATAACTCTGGGATTGTTAGTGTGTTATATACTTGATATATACTATAGTATCCCAAAACATAGTGGTACCATGGTAAACTTCAGAGAGGAGATTGATTACATGCCCCCAGGAATTCTCTCAAAAGGTTTCCCACTCAAGGGTTGGACCACCATTTCTGATTTGGCTTACCATTCCAAGAGAAGTCATCATAGGGAAGCAAAGACTCCAAGAAAGCATTTCTTGAGGCTAAGGCAACTCTTCCTTCTCCCCTCCCTTCTATATAAGCTACAGTGAGAACCAGCTACACCTTAGGACTTTAAAACAGGGAGGAACAGTGTCTCTCTTTCCTGCCTCTTTAATTCCATTGCCCTGCTCTGTCTACTTATCTTCACCAGAGCCTCAGCCTGGCTTTACACTTTCTGGTCTTGTCAATTTGTGTTTGGGAAAATATGTTGATGAAGATTCTCAGTCATCCAGGTAGAATCATCTGGAAGTTGAGTTATGGCAACTGGACTTCTTTTTTTTTTTTTTGATTCAAGATGTTTCACTGCTTATCCAAGCAGCTTCTTCAGGCTGAGAAAAAGTTGGTTAGGGGACCTCATATATGTCTTCCAGGGTAGCTGCATTTCTCACTTAACCTGAGTAGGCTCATCAGATGGACAGTAGGAGATGTGAATAGAGAGTCTTTGGGATGTAGATGTTCAACTCCCTTGCTCATCCCCAAGTGGGTTGTTAAGTGTGATCTCACTGTTAAACCTGTGAAGAGGTTTTATTCTTCCTGGGGACTAATGAAAGAACAGCATGAAAAATGGGGGACAAGTTGTGTCTGCAGCCTCCACCTTTATTGAGGGAAAGATTTTCCACGTTGGCATAGGTGGATTCCTTCACTCCTCTTTCAAACCACCTTCATCAAACCTTTACCAACTTTGTAGTCTGGCTTAAAGACTTTCAGCAAAGAGAAGACAACATAAATCTTGAGACTATTCTGCTCCACAAAGGTGAATTTGAATAGCTTTCCTTTATTTTTTCATGAAAGAAGAAATTCTGTGGCAAAAGCTGAGGGATGTGTATTTGCTACCCGCTTCGCACTGCAGTTTTATACTGCTTCTGTTTGTCTAATTAGTCTCCCTAAACACCATGCTACAAAAAGCTAACATATGGTTCTGTGAAGCAGAATTTCTTTTAGATTTTGCCAATGAGAATGCAAAGTAAGTATAAAACAAACTTTGAATTATTCTGGGCAAAGAGCACAACTGGAGCAAAATAATTTAGAATCCATCTCTTCCTAGCATGGAAAGGTCTTTTGGTGCATTGATGTCAAATGTGAGCCTCATCAATTTGGATCTCCTAAGAAATTCTATTGAGAAAGACAATTCAATAGAAAAAATTATCTGGTGACATTACTGATACTACTTGGGGCAGTTTACACTGTCCTTTCCCTTTGAAATGCGCCAATGCAGCATTGAAAAATTTGCCATGTATTGAACATTTTTTACAGGATGATTTTGTTCCTTCAAATCAACTGTTTCATCAGGATGTGCTAAAGGATATTGCCAAGGAGCAAAATGTGAAACTCAGGTCTTCATGGGGTGGTTTAAAGTAAGGAAAAAGGAGAAACCTGTAAAAGTTACCAATATCTCACATATATTCCTACACCATAAGTATATTACACAGAAATTCATCTTGAATTAAGAATTTTCATCAATATGTATTTCCAATGTCCCCACATATGAATTGCGCAGGGCACACCATCCATAATTTTTGCTTCCAATTTATTTCAGAGGGCACACATATCATTTTGAATCTCACTATCTGATTTGTGGTTTTGTTTCCCTTCTGGATTATTGCTGCATGCCAGTACATCTCCACACTATTCAAAATATTATTTAAAAGGAAGCATAGATCCAATTATGTAATTACAAGATTTCATGTTGATTTGCCACCAGCAAATAATATATGGTATATATTAGTAACCAGCCACAAAAAGACGCACACTAACAATGGAAGCAAATGTGCTTCTTTCTAGGGAAAAACAGCCAAGAAATTAACATGTAAGCAATAGAGGAAGAGAGATTACACAATCACTCTAGCTTAGCTCTAATTCTTTAAAAAGCGAAGTCTCCCTTGAGTTAGGCTTGACCACTTTTGACTGCCTGGGCATTTCCGTGTAATTTTCTTGGCAGAAACACAAAAGTACTTCTGGGCTGTTTTTTAAACTTCCCAGTTTAGCCTACAGTCCTAAGATTTTTCTCAAGGCTCCCATACAAATATTCACCTTTGTTTATAGCCACTTGCTACATCCAATTTTGTAAACAGATCCTGCACACTTGTTGGAAACAGTTGCTAGGTATAGTCTTTCTACATGAAGTAGAATAAGTAAATATTTGGGCTGCCCAGAGCAGATATACAGGTTCAGTGCTGTAATGCTCCTAGGAAGAGCCATCAAGGAAAAACAGGAAGATGAGACTAGAGTGAAGCACCCCAATTTTAGGCAGGTTGCTATGACCAGAGCTTAAAAATAAGTTGAGCTATTACAGGAGCAATTGATGTGAGTGCAAAAGCCAGTGAAGGAGAACCTCAATTATTGTATCCACCATCTGCAACTCAGCAAATGTCATTTACATCCAGACAGAAGAGAAGTGAGTATAGCCTCTGCCCCATCAGATTATAAATGTGCTTAATTATCTAGCTACTGAACAATTTAGTAAGATGTTCCCTTCTGTTTTTCCTTAGTTCACGCTAAAT
>JANHZU010004490.1:63099-80648 GCA_032468055.1 Acrochordus granulatus
GGGAGGGAGGGAGGGAGGAAGGAAGGAAGGAAGGAAGGAAGGAAGGAAGGAAGGAAGGAAGGAAGGAAGGAAATTTGATCTTTGACTGATGTGTCAGGGTCGTATTTCAAAAGTGATAGGCTCACAATGAAAACCGACTTTTGATTTAATTCCCTTTATCTTAAAATTAATTAATTTTATAGTGGATGCCCAAAAGCAGGAATAAACAAACCTCTGGTATATCACTTGCCAATCCTGCTAAAGAGAATTACCCTGTAGAAAATAATTGGTCCACATCCAGAATGGCCAAATTTTCATGGTCCACAGGCATGATCCTAGAGTGATAAGTTCTGCACATCTTTGGTGAATATGATTACTAATCTGGCATGGGTTAATGAGATTTTCCCTTCACATCTTATTCTGAATTATATGATGACAGGTTTTGGGAGGTATCGGGGGACTGTAGTCAAGGTTTTTGGAGGCTCCTTTTTTGAGTGGATTGAACATTTGCTGTAAGACAGCTTTGCAAGTCTTTTGAAGCACAGCAACCTAAGCCACAGATGTTCTAACAGATAAGTCCACACACCAGCTGTTTTTTTTCCTCCCCCATTTCTATCACTCTTTATTGAAAGGTCCCACAGCTGCATTCTGACTGATTGCCCATCATCCATCCCCCTGTAGCTCACCAGAATGGATTTATGTGGTGAGGACTCTCTATTTTTCATTTGTTTGTTTGCAGCCATATGAATCTTGTCAGAGTTGGCTGAGTTCTGTCTTTTCCTTTTGGCTGGATCCCAAAACAGAGGTAGCGAAGCTCTACCAAGCTCATCCCTTAACAAAATTAAAGAAACCTAACTGATGATTTATAACATTCTATATATTGTGTATGTAATCCTGGATCTCTGGTTGTTGTAATTTCTTTCCTCCATTATCCGACCAACTGGTCCCCTAATTTATTCGAGCACAACATTGCTTTCTCCTAGGACTAGGTTGTGCTGCTGTTCTGCATTTCCCTTTTAATTGCATATGACATTAGCAAGGGTGCCATAGAAGATCAGGAGCAATTTGGCTTGCTGAAAAATGTCATACAATGGAACAATTGCTTTGTCTATGCATGCAAGACACAAGGTGTTCAGTCAAAAATTAACTTGTCCTAAAGTGGAAACTCCTTATTTAATTCATTACTTAACTATTTATTCTTTGGATGGGTAGAACATTTGTTCCTTCTATTTTTATTTGTATCTTGACTTCATTATTTTTACAAATAACTCAAGGCTGCAAATATCTCCAACATACCTTCCTCCTCCTATTTTCCCTACAACAACAACCCTGTGAGGTGAGTTGGCCTGAGAGAGAGTAAGTGGCCCAAGGTCACCCAGACGGCTTTCATGGCTAAGGCAGGACTAAAACTCAAGATCTTCCACTTGCTGTCCTGGTGCCTTCACCACTAGACCAACATTTTGACTGTTTCCCTTTTTTCAGTGTCAACTTAGGCAGAAAAGGACAGGGACAAACCTATTTATTTATTCTTCTGGTTATGAAACGGTCATTAGAGAAGATTCCTCTGGTGTGTAAACTGCCAAGCTGAACTGGATCAGAAGAAGGAAAAAGAAGAGGAAGCAACTTCACTTTTTTCCTCTTACCCATAATTGAATTAACTGGCATTGTCAAGTTAAATGTTATCTGAGTAAACATATTACCCATTCAGTGTTATTCTGTTTGTTTAAAGAGAGGAGAAAATTCCTCACCCAAGCTAAAATCTAAAATCTGTTCCAGGAGACTAGAGAAGGTTAGAAGCAAAAATAAACAAATTTATTGAAGGACAGGTACAATTTAATTCAATTGCACACATGTTGGCTCAATATTTATTTGTTTGTGATGTTGCAGGATTCTTTGTCAGTTTTGGTTTGTGATAGATCTTTTCTTATAAAAAAACATGCCTTTGAAAATAGAGTCTTGTGAAATAGACTTGTTTCAAATATTGCACTAAGGCTAAGCAATAACTTTTGTTTGGCTGATGGTGAACTCAATCTGCATGTACTCAGCCACTGTGGTTCATAAATTGTTAAGTTCCTAATTTGGTAGTTGGTATTATTTCCAACAAAAGGTGGTTAAAACAACCATGGCTTGCTATGATAGGTAAACAAGCTACAATTCCAAAGCTTATGAGTGCTGCAAAGGAAAAGGGATTGCAAAACTTTCCCATTGGTCTGCATTTCCCTAAGAAATGTCCTCCTATCAAATTCTTTTTAACTCTGCTGGGCAGGGTTTGTGTGTATATGTGTGGAGAGATGCCATTGTTTATTCATCTCTTTGTATCCTGATTTTCCATCTGGAGGTGAGGTATCTTGCACTGTTGCAGATGGCTCGCACTGGAATGGATATCTCAAGTTAGGATGAGTTGTTATGCATGATTTATGATTCGAGGGTATGATTTCATGATATGGCTTAATATGAGCACAGATGCTGAAGACTAATGTATGCAATCTAGCAAAGATGTTTGTCACATTTTGTATAGAACCCTTTGGGTCTCAATGGGTAGGAAGAGACTCTGACTCAACCTTGACAAGGCTGAATGGCTGTGACTGTTTCACCTTTCAGAATCTGGGACATTTTCACCTTTGGTCTTGCATGAAGTTGCATTTCCCCATTTGAGACTAATGTGGAATCTGGGGTTCCTCCTGGACTAACAACTGTTACTCAAACAACAGGTAGCAGCTATGGCTAGGAGGACCTTTGGTCAGATCCAACTTATACATCAGCTTCTCTCTTTCCTCAGTTGGGAAGCATTTCAGATGGACACTCATCCCCTAGTCACCTCATAATTGGACTATTGCACACTATATGTCCCGCACCTTTGAAGCCCAACCAGAAGCTACAGCTGATACAAAATGTGGTGGAGAGAACAGTAATAGACACTTCATACTACACCCACTTCTTACTAGCCATGTGAGTTGCAATGGTTGCTGGTAGGTTTCCAAATGCAATTCAAGATGCTGGTCATCACCTTGAATTACTTTTCATGATATAGGGCATGGCCATTTGAGGAAGCTCCTGTCTCCAATAATTTCCACCCATCTGGTTCAACTGGATGAGGTCAAAGTGGGTATGCTCCAGGTCCCTGCAGTTAAATAATTATACAGTGTGTTTACTTTAGAGCTATATTGGCCTAACTATGTGCAGCTTGAAGGAAGGCTGGTCATCTTCTTAACAACTGACTAGTCATGTATAAGCATCAAGTGCAAGGCTAGTGGGTTCAAATCCTATTAAGGTGTTTATTTTAACTCTATTAAAGAGTTAATATTTAGGAGTCCTTTGAGATTTGTTATTTTCTTGCATATACTTCATTATCCAACCAGGTAGTATCTTTAGTGCTAGAAGGGAGTGGGGTTTACTCTTTGCTTAGAGACAGTAGCTTCTCCTGTCAGAGTTGGTAGGGGTGTGATCATCTCTTTGGTAGTTCCTTGATTAGGCTGTTGTTTACTACTTGTTTGTCTAGTGTTAATCCCTGCTTATCTGGGTATTTATTGCAAGCGAGGAGATGTCCTGGTCTTTTTGTTTCCTTTTTAGCTCTTTTATTATGTCTTTTGAATGGTGTGTATAGTTGTTTATCAACCATTAACAGACACATAGAGATGTAAAAGTGGTATCTCTCAGAAGTCCTCCTCCAATATAACATCTCAACAGCTGGTCATAAGATGTTCTGCCTGTGTTTCTGAAGGCAACAAAGAGCTGTCAAGTGAAATGGACAACTCTATAAATAAAATAAATAGTGTTGCCATCGTTGATAGCCTCTTATATAACTTTAAAATTGCCCCTTTTGGGGGAGGACAGTTTATTCCCTTCCCACTGATAATATGCAGATAGTTATTTTAGGATTGCTAAAGAGAAAAATATATCACAGTGGCACAGATTTCTGAGTCAAGTTTTAAAAAATTTAGAGCAAAATGCAGGAACAGTGATACTGCTGTTAAGGATTCTTCCATTTATTTCTGCTTGAACAGCAATCTTAAAACCCTTATGATTTTATTTATCCTTATACAATTTATGAGCACAGACTGTTGGACTCCATAAGCTGTTACTGTTGTTTTTTTTTCCTTCCAGTACTTATTGCAAAGTGTAAAAAAGTAACTGCAGTCTGAGTCTGAAACTTCACACTTTTTTTTCAGCTGTCGAAAACCAGAAGGACTTGCCAGCTTGTCCTCAAATAATAAATTTCCTCTGTGTCTTCTTACTCCTCTCTGCCTTCTTTTTCTTATTTTTCAGAGATTTTTGCTGTTGTTGTTGTTGTGCTTCCCCTTCAAAATTCCTGCAGATCTACAAACTGTTCATAAATTTATTGACAGTTGGCAGGCCTGCTGTGAAAGCTTTAGGATTAGATAGAAGCCTTCTCCATATCTATTTTACTTAGCAACAAGACATCTACTAAAACTAGCTTAAGATTTCAAGAAGGTTTACATGTTTCTGTAAATAAAATTAAGAGGCACAGCACCTTCTTGAATTCCTCATGATGTATTTTTCACCTTACCTTCTGGTCTACCTTACCTATTCTAAAATTCCTGAATAACATACTCAGATACTTTATTGGCCAAACATGGTTTGATACACAAGGAATTTGACTCTGATACAGCAGCTCTCAGAATACTTGCAAAACAACAGTATAAGATAATACACAACAATATTAGTTATTTGGTAAGCGTGCATTTAATCGAAAAGAAGTATTATAAGGTGTAGAATTAATAGGTATGTATACACATTAGATAGAATTTCTGGGTTAATTTAGAATTCTCTGCCCTGAGTTCTGTCATATAGCATCATCATACAGCATAAGTCCTTTTATGATTTTATCTTATTTATTGGTTGGGTATTTTTATTATTTTATGTTTGTATTGTAAACTTCCCAGAGTTGCTGCTGCAAATTGGGCAGGGGATAAATTTAATAATACAATTTTAAAAAAATGAGTCAAGTATTCATTCGAATAATGGTACTGGGGGAAAAAGTTCTTGTGTCTGGTACTTTTGGTGTGCAATATTCTATTGTGCCTACCAGAAGGAAGAAGTTTAAACAAGTTGTAAACAGGGTGAGAGAGGTCTGCAGATATCATTTCTGCCCTTTTCTTGTTCCTTTCAGTATACAGTTTCTTTGTGGAGGGCAGGTTAGCTGCAATTGTTCTTTCTGCAATCTTGACTATACGTTGGAGTTTGCACCTGTCCTGCATGGTTGCTGTACCAACCCAGATAGTTATAGAGGTACAAAGGCCACATAGTCGATGATTCCTCTGTAGAACTGTCTCAGCAGCTCTTGAGGCAGGTTAAACTTCTTGAGCTGATGCAAGAAGTACATCCTTTGATGTGCCTTCTTAATAATTTAATTTAATTTACACATTTATTGTGTTGTAATGTTAATGGTGTTAATGTTAGCTGCCCATTTCAAGTCTTGGGAGATTATAGAGCTTGTAAACTTGAAAGACTGTACTATTGTGCTGCTGAGTATAGTAAGGGGGGGATAAAACAGTAGGACTCTTTCTAAACTCCACTGTCATTTCTACAGTTTTGAGAATATTCAGCTCTAAGTTGTTTTGATTGCACCATAGGGTCAGCTGTTCAACTTCCCATGTGTAGACAGATTCATATTCATCCCCATCTCTAATGAGTCCAATGACTGTTGTATCATCTGCAAACTTCAGAATTTTGACAAAGAGGTCACTTAAGATTCTGTCATTGTATAGAGGGAGAAAAGTAGCAGAGAGAGCACGCATCCTTGAAGAGTACTAATGCTGATTGTCTGAGTACTGGATGCAATTTTTCCTAGCCTCACATGTTGCTTCCTAACTGTCAGAAAGCTGGTTATCCACTTATAGATATGGGCAGATAGAGTGAGTTGGGTCAGTTTGTAATAAAGAATTTATTACATGATGGTGTTAAATGCTGAGTGGAAGCCCACAAAAGGACCCCTGCATAGGTCCTTGGGGAGACATGATTGCAGTGTCATATTGACAGCATCATCTGCTGATCTTTCTGCCCAATAGGCAAACTGCAAAGGGTCCAATAGTGGATCTGTGATGGTTTTCAGATAGGCCAACACCATCTTTAACTACAGATGTTCAAGAAATGGTCTGTAGTCATTCAGCCCACTGATGGAGGCTTTCTTAGGAATGGAGATGATGGTAGAATTATTAAAGCATGAAAGGATGTAGCACAGCTCTAGTAATCTATTGAAGATTCTTGTGAGGACAGGGGTAATTTGTACTGTACTGGTTTCAGGCAGGAAGGGGTCATGCCATCTGGGCCAGGTGCTTTCCTGATTGTTTTTGAAGGAGACTTCATACATCTTTTTCTGGAATCACAAGAGCTGGGGATCTCAGAGGGGGTAAGGACCCAGGAAGGAGGGATGGATATGGTTATAGAGGAAATATCTGCTGTTAATGTATCTGAGGTGGGCTAAGTAGTGGTAGGTAATTGTGGCTGTTTCTCAAACCTGCAGTAGGACATATTTAGGGCGTCTGCTAGTTGATGGCTACCCTCAACAGAGGGTGAGGAATTCTTGTAGCGAGTGATGTTCTGTAGGCTTCTCCACACAAAAGCAGGATCGTTTGCTGAAAGTTGATTTTTAAGCTTTTCACATTTCACAGTACTTCTTTTTTGCTATTCTGATTTCTTTTGTCACTGTGTTTGTGGTCTGGTTATACAGTGTCTTATCCCCTGTCTTGTAGGCTTCTTGTTTGTCACGATGAAGTTGCTTGAGTTTCAATGCAAACCAGGGCTTGTTGTTGCATGAGCAAAAGGCTTTGCTAGGCACATACATGTCTTTGCATTAGTGGTGATATCTATTTTTCCAAAGACTCCAGAATGGGCAACTAAAATATACATTTCTGGTATCTGGCTATTGGAGTAAATTCAAAATCAGCTTAATAGGCGTACAGCTACTTATTGTCTATGACTTAATTCTTTTCATCTCCAAAGACAGCTATGCCAAGCATAGAAATGAAGCCACTTTAAAAAAAGTCTTAGTATCCTCTGTGCTCATTTATTGCTAGCAATTTCTGACTTTTATCTATTGAATTGGCTCTACAGATGAGCAGAGATCATGTCAAAGGTCTCTTGAACCTGATGAGAATAAGAAATGGATCTTGTATGAAACAGATTTAAAGAGCAAAGTTGTTTCTCCATCAAGAATAACAGAGGAAATTATCAAGTAGTGTGCCTTATTATTCCTTGACCTGATGCTATTCAGTAGTTTTATTAATGGTTTGAAAGGTGATCATATGTCATATTTACATTTGACATAAAATGGGTTAGAATAGCTAATACCCTGATGGCTGAAAATAAAATCTGTTTTTTTACTTGGGAAAAAAAAATTAAATCCACATGTATAATCTGAGGTATGCCTGTCTTGGTAACAGGATTTGTGAAAAGGATCTTGCAAATGTGTTTGCCAGAAACCAAATATGAGCTAGCAGGTTGACAAAGATGCAAGAAAGGTACAGTACATGAAAATTTCAGGATGCATCAATAGAATACTTTCCAAATTATGGAAAATAATACTTCCATTATATTTTGTGTTAGTCAGATGATCCCTTGGATATTGGATCCTGTTTTGATTTCTGCATATTATAAATGTTTGAATCAAACTCTAAAAGGTACTAAAATGGCAAGAGGAATGATTAAGACACTAGAAACTAAATTCTGTGTAGGCAACCATATATAGTTAGCCTTTCCAGTAACGGTATGGATTAAATGAAATGAAAGTAACAGAAGACAGTTAGAAGGAGATATTAAGACCATGAAATCCAACCAGTCCTATGCACATATTCAAAATTAAGTCGCTGTAAATCATTTGCTTAAATACACCCACTGAAAGGGAATCCGCTGTCTTCAGAAAATTGAACCCATTTTAATGCTAGGAATTGATCCCATTTTAATACTAGGAAGAAAGGAATTTGGCTTTCTCCAATGTTCAACTAAAACAACAGTATTCTCTGTATCGTTGTTGTTCAGTTGCTCTGCTGCGTCCAGCTCTCCACGACCCCATGGACCACAGCACGCCAGGCCTTCCTGTCCTTCACAGTGTCCCAGAGCTCACCCAAATCCATGCTCACCACACCAACAATGCTACTCATCCTCTGCTGTCCTCTTCTCCTTTTGCCTTCAGTCATCCCCAGCGTCAGGTCTTCTCCAACAAGTCCTCTCTTCACATGAGGTGGCTTCACTTTACTTGAGCTTCAGCTTCAGTATCTGCCCTTCCAATGAACAGTCAGGGTTGATTTTCTGCATTACTTGTATGCTACTTTTGTTATTACTTTCATTCTATTGTATCAAAGTAGCACAGAACATGCAATGAGTTTGCACAGGCACAGAGAATTGGCTCTTTGATTTAAGAATTAACTTTAGTCCAGGAGAAGACGAAGGAGCAGAATTAGTATCGTGCTTTCGAATCGAGCTCTTCAGCAGATTTCTTCTTTCCTGCAGCTTTTACTACGGGGCGCGTGGTGGCATGAGCAGTTAAGAGGCTGGGCTTGTAAGCCAGAAAGTCGGTGGCTTGAATTCAAGACCCAAGCACTGCTGTGGAACAGGGTGAGCTCCCGTTACTTGCCCCAGCTCCTGCCAACCTAGCAGTTCCAAAGTATGTAAAATGCCAGTAGATCAATAGGTACCACCTTTGGTGGGAAGGTAACAGCATCTGTCAGCCACATGACCACGGAAGCATCTTTGGACACGGTGACCCTTCGGCCATGGCTGGCCAGGGAAACCTTTACCTTTTACCTTCAAAACAAGCTCTTAAGCAGATTTCGTTTTTTTTCCTGCAGCCAGATGGAAGAGTAAACTGCTGGAAAGCTAAGGAAACAGATGATGCTTCCCCAACATCATTCCCATTTTAATTTTACTAAATGAAATTAAGTACTGTATTTTTAGAGGGAAGCTTGTAAGTACAAAGAGGAATTTAAGTTTAAAACTAGAGTTGACAATGTAAAATGATTTAGAGCTTCCCTTTAAGGCAAGCAAACAACTCACTAATAATTTGAAAATTCCAAGCAAATGATTTGGAAGCCTTTGTTCCTACCAACCCTTTTCAAACAAGACCAGGGTAAAAGGCCTGACAGGTAATATTTATCACAGGTAGTGCTCTCTGCTTAGTAAGTATTCCATGTGGAAAAGGAAAGAGAGAGAGAGAGATCATAGTTTACAGCAGCATAGCTAACTACTATAGTTAGAGGAACAAATACTTGAGAGGCAAGACGTGATTCAAAAGCCAATTTCACGTGATGGCGGTGGGATTTTTTTAAAGAAAGAGAAAGGAAGTATTTATTTACGATGTAGCAATGATTGTTTCAACAAAATCCTTGCCCAGTTCATGAAATATACATTAAATTGTGTTAAAAATTAATTTCTATTTGTGTGTTTAATACAAATACGGAAAGCAGGCTTGGTAGGCACAAAGCCAGCTGGCTACCCCTGGGCCAGTCACTCACTCAGCCCTAGGAAAGAGGCAATGGCAAACCATTTCTGATATGTACATGCATGCGTGTGAATGTATATAAATATGCATAACACAACCTACACTCAACTGATTAAAAAAAACTGATAGTCAATTCAACTCTGTGTTGCCATACAAACTTAATCTGCATCATGCCAGTCCAAATTTGAAGTCTTAAATGGAAAGATTTCAGTACATTTTTAAGATATTGCCAAACGTAGGGCGGACTGGCTGGAATGAAGGAAGCTGAAGGAGATTTAAGCCTGCTTACCAAAGAGAATAGGCTATGTAGAGGCCAAGAGATCTCCAGAAGAAGTTGTGAATTTAACACAGCATTGCTTTTTTTAAAAAAAAATCCTCTCTGCCAGCATACAAGTACAAAATCTCATGATTCCTCATGATTCCACGCTTACATTAAAGAGCTTAAATAGACATGACTGGCCAATGCTCATTCCTCATACAGAAGTCCTGTAACCCAACCATTTTAAATTAAACCTCGAGGAAAGACTGGATATGCCATAAAAATGGTGTCTCGGTGTCCCATCCCGGTCAGATCCCAAATTTGTCGGTATCGACAAGTTGGTGAAAAACACAATCGAGCACCAACATTTCTGCATTCCAGACCTCAAGTGTAAATCATTCCACCAAGTGTAACAAAGTTTGAGACAAACTGCTCAGATTAAATAATAGATATTGGTAGAATATTGAATTAATACTTCTCAATACGATCTTTTGGCCAAAAAAAGGAATGTTTTTAAAAATCTACAAATTAGACTGCCACAGGTAATCAAGAACACTTTTTTTTTGCAATCGTTCATCGTTACGGCACTGAGAAAAATGGCTTATGACTCGGTCCTTGTACTTACCACCCCCACAAGCTTACGTGATCAAAATTTGAGCACTCGGCAACCGGTACGTATTTACAATGATTGCAGCACCCTGAGATCATGGGGTTGCAACCTTCCCAGCCACTTCCAACAAACAAAGTCAATGAGGAAACCTGGATTCACTTAATGACTGTGCGATTCACTTAACAATTGCAGCTATTTGCTTAACAACTGCGAGGGGAAAAAAGATTGTAAAACTGGCTGTTGCTCAGTTAACCAGCACTTTACTTAACGATGGGAATTCTGGTCCCAATTGTGGTCGTAAGTCGAGGACTTACGTCTACATACTAGGCGATCCTATTCAGTTCTGCTGCGTGTTTGGGACAAGACCACCGAGGCCATCCACTCTTGTGTAGAGAAATGCAGCTGCTTCGCTCAAGTTCATCCTAATATTCATCTCTTCTACAGGCCGTGCATATTATGTTGTAATTCATGCTTAGGAGAGGGAAAACATTCAAGATTAAGAAATGATAGCAATTTGCGGTTATTGCAGCGGGTCATAAAATATAGACAGTGTACAGAAGAAATCAAAAAGACATTTCTGCTGTTCGGATCTTCCAATAGAGACTAATGACGACTGCTCTCCATGCATGAAGGACAAGGTCTGATTATTCTGGGTTATCTCTCCCCCTCGCTGATGACAGCAGTTTCTCTGCATTTCAGGGAGCCAGCGCAGCCTTAATAACTTCTCTTTTCAGCGGACCCCAGAGTTGCAGCAACAAAGATTGCTTCTGAAGCGGGTGATTCAAGGAAATAGAAATAAATAAAAAAAAATTCAGATATTTACGAGCGCGCGAGATTCTGCAGATTTTCCCTTGCTTGGAGGGACATCAGTTAATCTTCCGCATGTTCAGTAGTTTTAAAATGATCGTTTCCATGTTCAAATAGACCTTCACTGATCTAACATCCAGAATATTGCACTTTGCCAGTCATCAAATACACCATCTTGAAGAGAATTGTGTTTTTGCAGGATTCACACACATTCTGATTGAAAGATTGAGCAACGGCCATCGAAGCTAAGATTTTTTTTAATTGATGTTATTTTTCCATCCAGATTATTTTTCGAAGCTAGGATTTTTTTTAATTGATCTTATTTTTCCATCCAGATTATTTTTGCATGCCTTCCAACAGTGCATTTCACAGGATTAAATTTGCACTTGCAATGATTTTGTTCCTTTCTCTGACCCAAATTTCTCATCTTAAAGCAATTTCAGATTCTTTTTGGTTTTACAATTTTAGTAGGAAAAAAACTCTACAGACATATTTCCATGCACTTGCACATAAGTTTCTCTTGCATGCATTCATGTACAGATTTTTCCAAATGCATACGCTATGGACAAAGACTTTTTCAGTAGGAAAATTCAATTCTGCAAGTATCCATATCAAGAGTGTCCTAATAAGGTTTAAAAAGTCATGATACAATAGTGTGACTAAATCTCAGCCTGTTTTTTACATGCCCTAGTTTATTGTGTGTATTTTCCCCAGGTTTTCCTGTATATTTGGCAGGTAGAAAACTAATATATTCATCAGACATGGATCAAATTTTTCTTCTGTTCCAATTTTACACATTCCTTGTTTTGTTAATTGCCTTATGAGTTCACATTTAATAGAAGTATAGGATTTATTGTTATTATGTATACAATAATGTGAAGTCACAGCTGCCACTTCTTCAGCTGGTGTTGGCCTTCATAAGCATTGAGTTCTCAAGTTTCATGCCTAAGCTGGGACTAGAACTCACCGTCTCCTGGTGATTGGCCCAAAGGCATCAAGCCGGCTTTCATGCTTAGGCCAGCAAATACAGCTGCTAATCTAGTACAAAGAAGCTGGTTATTCAGCAGATTAGAACTCAAATAAGTAGAATATGAAATATACAAAGTCCAATAAATAAAGAAAACCAACACCTGTAATATGTTCCAGAATGATCAGGCCCATGAGGAAAACTCTTGCTTGCACAATCTCTGACTCATATCCTCTCTCTTTAAATCTGTCCTGGTATATTCACCTGATTATTTCCTCTTCTCCCTAAACTCTCATTGTTAGTTGCAAAAAATGCTCTTCCAGTCGCTGAGAAAACAAATCTCCTCAAACACCAGATAGCAAAATCTCCCTATTTTTCTCAAGATGGATCAAAGTTTATGCTTTGATCCATAAATGCAAACCCTTGAGTTGTGTGCCTGGTGGGTGTTTTGCTGGTTCAGGCAATTGCCTTTTTTTTAAGCTGGAGAATAAATTCACAATAGACTTTGTCAGAAACATGCAAAACAACTCATTTCTCTGTCAAAAATCTACAGCAGGCTCACGCTGAAGTAGGGTGGGATTTCTGGATTTATACTTAAAGCATTGTGTCTTTCATCTCCATATTATTATGAGCTGGTTTTCATTGTATGGATGTGATTACATTCCTCCATGATAAACAATGATTTAGCTGTGCCAGTGTATTAAAAAAAATAATTAAAATTTCCTTTCAGGACCAAGTCTTTGTAATGAAAAGAGTGGAATTTCTTTTAATCAGAGGGCATTCACCTTTTCTTCTCTTCTAGTATGAGGAAATGTATGACAAATTTGAGAACTACATCTCTTAAACAATGAGTATTTAATGAATGAATTCCCCTTGGCAGGAAAACCATAGTTTCTTGGTTTAATTTATTCAACAAAACATGGTTTAAAATGTGATCTATAAGCTGTCTTTACACAATACATTCTATCGGGTCAGATAAAGAGCTAGCAAAAACATTTGTCACAACATGCTAGTCTTGATTAATCTTAGCCTTGTTAATATACTTTTTTTTCTAGTGTTGTTTGAACATCAGACTATTTTTGTTTATGGCTCAGTGTATTGAGCAAAGTCTCCAGAATTAGTGAATTCAACATTTGGTTAAGCACTTTGTATGAACGTAGCCAGTTTGAAATATCATCCCAGCCACTGAAAAATGGTTGAGGTCATGCCAGCATGTACAAATGATCATTACTGTTATTGCAAATTGCATTCCAAACTTAACAAAATACCTGCATCTCATTTCTTCTTTCTCAGTAGCAAGAATGGGTCCTTAGCCAAGGATTATCAGAAAGGTAATATTTCTGTGGGTGGGTTATTTCATGACAATTGATGTCTCATTTTATAGAAGGCAGATCTTCCTTTGAGCGCACACTATTAATTCATTGGTTAAGCATACTAGGAAAAGAGAGAATCCAGCCAATTGATGGGTTCTTTACACAATATTATTTCATTTCTTTCTTCATAGACTTTCGACCCGACTGAAGATGCTGATATTGAGCATCAAATAACTTAATGACTTAGGATCTTACTAACTGTGGGAATATTCTCCCAGTACAAACTTGACTGTTGTTAAAATTGGCAGCAGAGGTTGTATGCTCTCTCTCCACTACTTTTCTCCTACTATACATTATCCTGCCCTCCATAAAGCATCTCTGAGAGGATCAAGAAAAGGGCAGAGAAGATATCTGTAGATTCCTCTCACTCTGGACACAACTTGCTTAAATTTCTTCCATCTGGTATGCGCCAAAGGGTACTGCATACCAAAACTTCCAGACACGAGAACAGTTTTTTCCCCCATGCGATCATTCGAATGAATACCTGACTAATGCTATATGATCAATGCTACAAGATTGATAGAGCAGAAGGTAGAGACTTCTAATTAAACCTGAAGTTCTGTTTAATGTGTATATATACCTATTAATTTCAAACTTTCTTCTATTGACTGCACATTTACGGAATAACCAACATTGTTATGCATTATCCCACTGTTGTTTATTGATGTTGCAAGAATCCTGAGAGCTACTGTGCCGGAGTCAAATTCCTTGCATGTCTAACCATGCTTGGCCAGTAAAATATCTGAATATCTTGAAGAAGGTTACGCTCTCAGACGTTCGTCTTCTTGGCAGGCAAAAGAGATTCTGCTTCTCCCAAAGTTATGGAATGTGCTTCTTTAGGAATCCCATCCAGTATTTCCATCAGTTTAGGCACAGCGCTTTTTTACCTAGCTTTTAAGTAGAAGATAATTTTAGCATTTATTTCATCATTAATTTTCTGCTTTTATGCTTGCCAGACCAGAAAGTCAGTTTAATTTTTTGTTTGTTTTGGATTTTTTCTCATTCAAGACTTAAAAAAGATCTTGAATAAAGTTCCATGTGCATGAAAATTGCCCTTTAATGTGCACGTTATATATTGTTTTGCCTCTTATTGAATAGTTTGTATGCTTTCACTAATTTGAACTATTTGATGTACTCTTTCCATTTGTTTTATGTGTATTTAATTGAAAAGCTGCATTACACAATTCAGAGAAATGACATGTCCAAGAAATAATTTTGTGTTGGTTCACAAATTGGCTTACAAAGGCCACCTCAGTTTTGTTTGGCTCAATATGAATTAAACAAATCCTCTTCCCATTTTAATAAATAAGATGTATTATGCCTAATAGGATAAATGTAGTCAATAGAGTGTCCTCCTTATAAGCCTGTAAGGGCAAGTTTGCTATTAGTACTTTATGTAAGTATGATAATGAATAGGAAAAGAGAGAGAAAAAACATCATAATGCTCTCAGAAATGACACCAGATGTTTGCTTCAGCAGGGCAATGGATAGTCTAGTATTGGAGGCCTTCTTTTTTTTTGCTGCAGGAGGGAGAGAAATAATCAGATTACCTCATCATTAGACTGTGGATTCACTAGTTAAGGCATTGGACTTGGATCATGAAAACCTAGTTGAATGGTTTATTCTACCACAAATTTCAGAAGATGGACCTCAATGCCTACTTTCTCCCTCAGCCCAATGTAGTTCACAAAGAAGGTTGTGAAGATCAAATGAGTAGACGGTCCCCTGTTACAAGCTCTCATAGAAAAGATGGGGCACAACACAGTAAATCAATATTGCCTTTTTTTCAGCCATCATTGCTTAATCCATGAACTCCATCCATAATTTTCAGGCAATGTAAAGAATGTGTCAGTCCTTCATGATAGTCTAGACAGGAAACCAGAAACATGAGTACGAATGCTATTTTTATTGTAAAGTTACATTTTGCAAGTTTGAAGACAGTTGTCCCCTCTCCTACCTTTACTTCCCAGAGAATTAGGCTGTGGCTTCCTTCTATCTCCCAAAGTTATTTTCACAGTCCATTACAGAATATTGAAGATGAACAGAAGTAATTCTGCAAATAAATTACATGACAAGAAAGGTCAGGCACGTGTCTGTATTTCAGTTGGGGGCAAGACAATTGTTAATCACCATTTTTTTTCTTTTGTTATATTGAAAATTAAATGATAAAAAGAGTGTGTTCTACCAGAGTCCATCAATGATCTTTGAGATACTCAAAAACAGGTTATTAACTTGACCATCATTCCTGTTGCTTGTCAAAACTACGTGAGGGATGTTGTTTTCTATATCTCCTGAAATCAGGGTTTTTGTAGCCCAGATCTACTAACCCTACTTTATTTTCTGTTATTATCCACAACAAACCAAAGACCCTAACCCTACAAAAAAATCAGTTGTCAATCCACAGCAGACTAACAATGCTTAACAGGCCACTTGTTCATTAGATGTTTCCATCTCTCATGTATGGGCATTGCAATGCTTCCTATAATTAACTCAATATGAAAGATGCAGATAATGAAACCATGTAGTTTTTCAATTAGAGACCTCCTCTCCACATGTTCTGCATCAAAGAATCCCTGGTGTCTCTCAGTTAAACGTCATGCTATTAAGTAATCACTAATGAAAGTTTGACAGTAAGCATTTTTTGAGGGTTGGCACCCCCAATTTTAAGATGTAGAAGCTATACTAAAGCTTGACTAATGCAGTAGAATGGCTTTCATTTATTCCACTGTATTTTAGATTGGATTACATTGTGTTTGTGTGTTAATTAAACCATAGAGATGCATTCTACAGGGATAAGAGAGAGAGAAAGCAAATAATTAGAGTACAGGAATGGATGAGATACAGTGAAATACACAAATAAGTACTTGATGTCTTGCACAATTGCAATAGTAGAATAACAGCAGCAAATTATGCTATTAGACCAGTGTACAAGCAGGATACAAACCACAAAAGCGGATGTAATAAATGCCGAACAAGAACACTGAAATGTATTTGAATTCAGTCTCATCAAAGATAAATAATTCAGTAAATCCTTGTTGCTTGAAAGTACAGTTCTGCAACCCATGTTAGACATGTTGAAGTTCTATCACCTAGAAGATAATTAATTTGCAGTTTGTTTGGGTGGTCTTGGAAAGTGTAATTTGCACCATAGCATCATCAGGACTTAGGACACACAGTTCTGAATCTTTATATTGATGTGAAATTTATTGATTAATTTTGGTCCAGTCATGATCTCTCAGTCTCACCTATGCCAAGGGTCAGGCATTTCAAAACAGGTGAATGAGTACTATACATAAATGCATCAAATGGTAATAAATGCAGATGATGATGTTGGTGGTGGTGGTGGTTGAATTTATACATTTATGCAGCCATCAGTGTTCTTAAATCAAGACCTGCCTGTAATTATATTTGTCTACAGAATCCTTGGAGCTTGCTCTCTGCACTTCATTGTTTGCTTGTAGATGAGGTAGAAAAACTCAAGCTTCTTTTGTAAGGAAAGAGGGAAAATGTTTGAGAGAATCCAAGGGAGATTGTGGCTAATATTGGATGAAATCTCTAGTTTCTGATGATCAGACAACAGGAAATGAAGACATTAGGGTTCCTACAGATCTGCAGACAGTCAAGGCAGACAGTGCTAAGTGGATAAATAATGTAGTTTAAGGCAACTGTCCTCTCTCAAGTACATCAGTCCTGTTGCTGATTGGGGTAGGCACATGTAATATGGCAAGCTTCAGAGATCAGAAACTCTTTAACAAATGCAATGCCATCTCTCCTCCTGATTAAATAGCAAGGGAAGAGTGTGCTGGAAGCATTTTAATTTTTCCTGCAAGCAACAGTTGGCTGTTTAAAGGGGAAAAAAAGGGAATCTAAACTCAGTTCAGAAGCAGGGAAGTTTTCCAAGGGACCCCAAAAAATGGAACATAATCTAGATGCCAAACTTCAATAACTTAGAAAATTGCAAGAGTTTTGTTTCATTTTGTGTATGTTTGAATCTGGCCAATTAAAAAAATTGTGATTAAAAAAATCCCCCCAGTGAGGCACCACCTTGCTGTGGTTGGGGGGCTTGTGTGCTCTGAAGAAGATGAGAGCTCTGCCAG
>JANHZU010004490.1:80748-103138 GCA_032468055.1 Acrochordus granulatus
TGGGAAGACTCCGGGAGGCAGTGCAAGACAGGGGGGCCTGGCGTAATGCAGTCCATGGGGTCACAAAGAGTCGGACATGACTGCGCGACTGAACAACAACAATTAAAAAAAGAGAGATCTTTATTAAGACTTCATCCTCATTTTGGACAGATTACCAATTCTTCCATAAATTATATATTCTTTTTAAGTCAAAACCTGTCCATGTTTCTCTCTGTTGTTGTGTGCCTTTTTTTGTGTGTGTGTGGTGACTTCAAGTCAGTTTTTGACTCCTGATGACTGTCTCAACAAGTCCATACAATTTTCTTAGTAAAGTTTTTCAGAAGTGGTTTGTCATTATCTTCTTAGGGCTAAGAAAGTGACTAGCCCAAGGTCATTCAGATGGCTTCAAACCTAAGTGGGAGTAGGACTCATGGTATCCTGGTTTCCAGCCTGGTGCCTCAACCACTATACCAAACTGGTTATTTGTTGTGGTCTTAATACACTCTAAACACTGTTTTAAGCAGATAGTTTGCTACAAAGTTGTGTTTTGGCAAATGTGTGTGTGTATCTGATCTGATTTCAGCTCCAAACCCAGACTCAACAATAGATTGAATTTAGTCTAGATTAGATTTAAGCAATCTGATATCTTCTAGATATTTGGGCCTGCCATCCCACAATTCCTTTGCCTTTAGCCATGTTGACTAAGATAGGTGAAGTCTTAAATTTCTCAAATGGCATCAGGTTTCCTATTCCTAGGCTAGCCTAATCTATTTAATTCAAAACCATATGGAGTTAGGGGTACATGGCAAAAGATTAATTGTGAGGCCCTATACCTGTAATTTTAATTTGTATACCTTTCTTTACTAAAAATATTTTAAAGGCTAAATCAAAGATTAGATTGATTGACTCAGAGATTATGAAACAACAATAAATTTTCCACCAAAAAGGACAAACCAGAATACAAGAAATCTAACCCAATTGTCTTTTGTTCCGAAAAGTGGCAGCACGTGATTAATTTGAACTTAGAAGCTAAGTAGGGTGGCCCTAGTTTCTGTTTGGATGGGAAACCATTCAGAAATCCAAGGCCTATAGGCTAGACTGGGAAGTCTAAAAAGTATTTCAGAAGAAGACAGAGACAAGGGATTCCTAATCTGAAGGGAAGGGAAGGGAAGGGAAGGGAAGGGAAGGGAAGGGAAGGGAACCATGCATAGATGTATCCGTGAATTCACCAGGAATTGTGTTTGCTTTGCGGGAAATGTATTTCCACTGTACAATAGGTTCAAGGCAGGGATAATGGTATGTGGGAATGACTTTGGGAGACAGGAGTTGCAGACTAGACAACCAGTATGTAGAAGATAGCTCACAGAAGGAGGGAGGGTGTGGGAAATCTCTCAGAAGGGACCCTCCCTAATTTTCCAAAAAGTAAAAGGAGAGGAAGGAAGAAATACCTTCAGTCTTGCAAGGTTCTGTTAACTTAACCTTACAGTGAAGACAGAGCTAGTATTCCTGGTTTTGCTTCTTGTCTGGACTGCTTTGAAGAAAGCAGAGTACATGTGTGATTTATTGTCCTGTCAATAACTCTCAAAGAATTAGTCCACAAGAAATCATTAACAAAAATAGATCAGCCATATTTGTAGGAAAGAAGAAACTGGATATCCTCTTATAAATCCTGCAGTCCCACCTTTACACCTTATCTAGTCTTGTTTAACCTCTGTTATACAAGCTGCTGTGGAGCAATGCTGGGGAACTGTTAGAAAAATATCTTCTATATTTGAGAAGGAAGGTTTGCTTTCCTTTGCCACTAGCTTAGCCTTAAAGCAGGGGTGTCCGACCTTGGCATCTTTAAGAGGTGTGGACTTCAACTCCCAGAATTCCTCAGCTGGGAGTTGAAATCCACACCTCTTATAGTTGCCAAGGTTGAACATTCTGGGTGTTGAAGTCCACACCTCTTAAAGTTGCCAAAGTTGGACACCCTTGCCTTAAAGGGTTCTGGTTTCTTCAAAGCTAAGCCTCAAAGCACCGTTACAAGAAATTCCAGTGTGAGTTGAAATTAAGAAAAATCAGGATGTAATGAACAGATCTTCCCTACGTAAAGTTCCATAAGACAATAGTTGTGATTCAGTGGCTCAGATGTGGGGGCATGACACTTGAATGCAATTCCAACAAGCCTTTCCTAAGACTCAATAAAGATTTCTGCCATTCTCCTCCAAAGATTAATGATCATTTCTTCCAGTGCATATGAGCTGCCAATCAAGAATATTTTCAGCAGAGAGTCCAGGATGCACCACAGATAGCGCTGACAGAAGCTAGAGTGAAATGTCATCCTTTTCAAATCAGATACTCTGTGGAGTTGGAACTGGGCTTGGTTGTTGCCTTTGGAGGCTGACAACTAAATCTGTCAATTGCTTGGCTCCCAACATATGGCAGGAGGCAGAGCTTGAAAAATAAGTTTCTTTGCAGAGGTGCAGAAAATATGGTCAACTTTTTATTATTATTTTTTATTGCTTAGCTTTGTGGAAAGATCAGAAATAGGCCCATGGTGTCTAGAAGCACAATAATAATTCTTTGGATTCCTAGTTTTAGCTTGTCAAAGGGAATGATATGTGTAGCTGCTACCTGTTTGAGGTGATTAGCCAAGTACTTTGTAATGTAACTGACTGCCTGGGACAATACCAGGTCTGTCTGGCTTTTTTAGAAGCCCCAATTACTCTTATCTTTGTGGGCTATTGAGAATATTCCCAGATTTTTTTGTCTATAGCTTAGATGCAAAAATTGTGCTTCATTGCCCTGTTTACCTCAAGTTCTCCTCTACTCCCATGGCTGCCTGACACTCTTGCAAAGAGAGGTGTTCCCAAGTTAAAAGAAACAAACTCTCCCCATTGTGAAAAAAATGGGACTTAACCAACTGCCCATTTTTGGAAACTGGGTAAGAATTTGTTTCCATCTTCTAATTAGCTCTTTTCTCCAGTAAGCCTCTTGGGATGGATCACTTTGGGATTCTTTTGGCTTATATAACTTTTGGTCCTGTTGGGAGGAAGGTCAGATAGCGTTTTTAAATGCTTCCAAACCAAGCAGAATGTCGGAAAGAAACGTTTTAAAGGGGCTCAGATTATTTTAAAAAAGCATTAAAAATCTCTAATATGTGCCTATGTATACTTCTCCAGTCTAAGATGATTTGTCTCTTTCCTCCTGCTCACATGACTCAAAGTGGAGCGATTATTAAGGGGGCCCGGAGAACTGCAGAAGTCAAACTCTGCATAAATTTCCTACCTTTATCTCAGAAGCAGCTTAAAGAAGATGAATAGGGTAGCTATGCATGTCGATACTTATTGCCAGATGTCTATATGGGATGGTGCAGATACCATCTTTTGGACATTTGACAGCTTCTGCTCATTGACTCCTAACTAATGACATAGGTTGGCTCAAGCAGAGCCCCTTCATCCATTTTCAAGAGAGGAATATGATAAGAGACAATCTAATTGCATAACCAATTCATTTCCTTACAGCCAGAGAGAAATTGCTTATAAGATGGCTCTTATATCTAGATTGAATGTGATTGCCCATCTCCTTTCTGGTATCATCATTCACTGCAGTTTCTTAATCATTTCATTTCATATACACGATGATGGTGATAGTCAATGTCAACCATTCAGTGAATGGACAACCGCTTAGATATTTCACTGAATGGACAGCTGCTTAGATATTTGTAGTCAATAGGCAAAGATCTAAGAACCTTTCCAGAGCTTAATGAGTTGGATTATACCCATTAACTTCATGTCCCACTTACATACTGCTAATCTCTGACTGTTCTTTTACTTCCTCTTCTTCCCTGTCCTGAGACATCAACATCACTTTTGCAAATGTGTTGTTTTGAAGAACACTAATTTCCTTCTACCATTGTTCACAAAATAATATGGAAAAACTTGAAGTAAACCACAAGCACTACAAAAATGTTGCTTTCAAAATAGGTTGAATCTCTTATCCATAGAACATTTAAATGGAAATACACCTATTACATCATCCCCTCTACAAGTCTTCTAAATTCTCGCTCTACAGTATATGGTGTAGCAAGACTAGACAACCTTCTATTCTCAAGATGCTTTGGACTCCTTCCATTTACTTCAGCCAACCTGACAAATAGCAATGGATTCTGGGAGTTATAGACCAGAACAGAAGAAGGGGCCAAGGGACATAAAGATGGATGAGCCTGTCAGTTTTATTTTATATTCCAATTTAATCTCAAGTTCTTTTTTATTACAGTTAGGAAGACATTTGTGGATTTATGCATCTGCAGTAGCCAAAGTACAGCTGTTCCCAACAGGAAGAGGATCACATACTTTTCTTGTTCTTCATACAGCTATCAAAGATGAGGAGTCAAGAGAAAAAAAAATATAGAAGAGAGAAGGGATCCCTAATTCTAAGTTAAATACAGAATAGGAATGTGCAACTATTTGTATCTGTACACATCTGTAAACTGCCCAGAGGCACACAAGTATGATGGGTGATATAGACATTTGATGAGAGAAAGAGAGAGGGATGAGATATTTGATCCAAGATAGGAAAACGCTATCCTTGCTATTCCTGTTAGTGCTTCCGTAAGGAAGTCTCACCTTCTCCTCATCAGTCTCAGGATATCTAAGTTTGAATTAAGCAGGCATTCACCTTAAGGAGCCATCCTCCATCTCTACCTGCTTCAGATCTCCTTATCTCTTCCATGTCTTTTGCTAGGACTGCACAGCTACCGCTCAAACCCAGGAAAAGGCATCACCATTTTTAAGGAGGTGCTGACAGATGGCGTAACCCTGTCAACACTCCCACCAAAGCCACAGTTCTGCGTTAGTTCCAGCTAGCTGCATATCACCAATACAAAAATATAAATTCACAATCAGATTTCCAAGAGTGTAACCTTGTAGAACATTGGTTTAAGATAAAAGAGTGTTAACTAAGTGCTAAGTACAGGGGAGCCTCAATGTAGTGGACTTTGACACAGTGGACTTCTCCTGCCCCAAGCTAAATTTCCACGTGATTTCACTCACTTGCATAATGATGATGTGACGGAGTTCTCTGAGCCCGGAAATGAAAATAGACGTTTCCAAAACATTGCAGAGTAAGAATGGGTAGGCATTTTTGTGGTATTTAAGAAGTGATTTATTTTATTTATTTTCCATATTTTTAAACTGCCCATTTCCCTCAGAGAGGATGGCATCCGATAAAACGTTAAAATATAAAAACAGTATAAAAGTTAAACAGTTTAGAAGGAGGCAAGGACGATCAACTACTAGTAAAATTAATTAAAAGGTGAAAGGCTTGCAGGGCACTAGCCAGCCCCGTGGCTATGTGCTCTTCTGGGTTCCCCACGCAAGGGTGCAGAGCCATGTTTTTACTCCTTTTCAGAAGGCTAGGAGATTGGGATGAGAAGGCAGAGGAAGCTCTCATCCTGAGCCTGGCCACTTGGAATTCTTTGACTGGCAGGATCTACAACATCCTGACCAGGTAGGATGGGCCAATGTAATGGGATAAAGAAGGATCTTCTCCATTATGCAATGGCTCTGTTAGAAAGAGGATTAAAAGCAATATAATTAACGTACTCATTAAAAAATAAGGGCCAAGGACATATATCATGTTTCCAAGATCCTGAAACTGACCCCTTGTTCACTGAAAGAAGCCATCTGAGAAAATGTTGCTCTCTTGGTTGTGAGCTTCCGTAAGAAGTCTGTCGTGGCAAAAAAAAAATGACCGAAAAGTAATATGCTTGCTCAACACTAGGAGTTATTTGAAACATTTATATGGCCACGTATCAACAATCAAACAAAATCAGTACTAAAACAATACATGTAATTTATATGTCTATTAAAACCATAAACATTAAGAACTTGGCAGTCCACCCCTGAATTCTCACCCTATCTTAGTGCTTGGGGGGAAAGTCCAATAGAAAGTCCATAGCTTTTTGCAAGGCTAGGAGGGTAGAGACCTGTTGAAGCCAAAAGGACTCCAAGCTAGGTCCCTGCTTGACCCCCCCTTCCAACCTGGCTGACAGTTTCCCAACACCCAGCTGGCTTCTGACAAGCAAAGTCAATGGGGGAAGCCAGAGTCGCTAAATGTCTGCGTGAGTCACTTTACAACTTCAGTGATTCACTTAACCATCAAAACATGTCAAACCAGGCATGACTCACCTAGCCTTGGCCGTGGAAATTCTGGTCCCAGTTGTGATTGTCGGTTGAGGACAGTATTTCAAAATATCTGAACCGGTGTTTCTCAACCTCGGTGACTTTAAGATGTATGGATTCCAATTAAAATTCCCCCAGCCAATCTTCCAAGGAAATGGAGTCACTCATTTTAAAATTACTGAGGTTGAGAAACACTGCTCTGAATGCTTGACTTCAAATATCCTTTTTCCACCCCATCTGTGTACAGAAACTCTAATTCCACATAGGGTAGGTGCTCAACGGAGGCCTATTTTTTCTTTAATCGTCTCACTTCTTTCCCCCCTCCTTCCTTTAAGCCATAATCCTGCTGATCCCGTGCCCGCTTGACAAATCATGTGCCCATAAAATATGTTTCTCTTCCCGATTTTGTAGCACCCGTGGAGGACTTGCCAGGGGAGCAAGACAGCAGTGGGTAAAAAGGAATCTGGCAGCCAGCAAAAACAGCTGCTATAGAAAAGGCAACTGACGTGGGAGGTTCTGAATGTAAAGTGAGAAACCCTCAGTTTTCTGAGCGTGCAACGGTTTGGCACCGGCAAGCAAACCGAAACAGCCTGGGAAATGTATTTTTAACACTTCTGATTTGGGTACCCCAGATGGAGGGATAATTTAGAAACATGATGATTGAACTGCTCTGCATGTTTACCTGGGGCAAAGACCTATTGAAGTCAGGAGGATTCCCCATTGACTGTGTCTGGAAAGGACTGTCTGTTAAACTCTTCGAAATAAGGGCTTTTGCAGAGAACGAGGTTCTCCACCCTTCTCCTTTATTGCAAGGACGGGCTTACGCTATCTGCCTTACAGATCTTTTGGTCCTCTCTGCCTCTCAGCTCCTTTCTAAATGACAAAGGGCAGAAACCGGTTGAAGAGGATGACTCTTTTCTGGGGAAGGCGAAGGCATGAAAAAGAAACTCATAATAACCCTGCCTCGATTGGCAGGATTTCAAGATGCTGTTATTATGCCCTATAACGGTAAGGTAACATGCCTTGCTCGGTTTCCTGACCTGGCCCGCTTCAAAAGGCTGACATCCAAGGACTCCTTTTTTCCCCTCTCTTTCAAATCCAAGCACTGCACAACCCTATTTATTTTAGAAGCTTCAGTTCTGCAGAAGAGTCCGTAGGACCTGCACTTTTTCATTCCATTCTATTAAAAACAACAAAAATTACAGCCGTGAGAATATTTCTATGCGAGTGAGCGGGTGTCATGAAGTCTGAGTTTTCAAACCGCATTTCAGAAATAGGTTGGTGCAGAAATGATCCAAGTCAAGCAGTCAGATAATTGTTGGGATTTTTTTTCTTCCTAGTGTTCTCCCACAAGTCTGCTGTTTTCACATCAACATGGACTGAAAGGCAGTGACTGTCCTAAAGTCTGACTTTCATGCCCAAGGCAGGAGTAGGACTCACAATCTCCTGGTTTCTAGCCTGGTGCCTTAACCACTGGACCAAACTGGCTCTCTAGTTTTGGAATAATGGATACCTTTAAAAAATTACTGACTGAAAAAAAAATAATTTTGGTACAAGGCAGATGATGAATGAGTCCTAACCATACTACCAAAATATGGGTACTTTTTGACTTACGACTGTAGTGGAGCTTGCCCACCACTGTCATGAGTTGTGACAGTCATAAAATGGGTCTCCCGAGTGACTGACCTGATTTTACGACCTTTTTCGGAGCAGTCATTAAATGAACGCTGCAGTCATTAAACAAACCAGTGATTCACTATGGGGTGGTTTTCCTGAAAACCAGAAGTAAATGACAGTTTTGGGCAAAACTGTCGTAAAATGTCATACAAATGTTGGGCTGGTTGCCAAGGTCATGACATTTGGTCATGTGACTGCATGGGAGGCAGCAGTCAGAACTTCAGAACCAGGGGATAATTACCCCCAAGGAGATCTATCATAACTTCAGACAGTCATTAAGCAACCGGTCATAAGTGAAGGACTATGTTTTGCAGAAAAGAATGGCTGAAACCAGAGGAATCCATGGGATTAATGGGAGGGAAAATGATGAAAGCAGAATTGCACCATTTGGTAATGCATGTATCAAGTGGGCAGAGCCTATGGCATAATACCACTTTTGTAATTTGTCATTTTGACACCTCTGATTGAACTTCCTTCAATGAACTTTACTTTGAACTGGCCAAAGGCAACTGAAGAACAAAGATGTTGTGTAATGTCTAGAAGAACTTGGTGCTGTGGTTAAGATGTTGGATTAGGACCTGGAGACCCACATCCAATCCACCCACAACCATGAAAGTGTATTGGATTTTTTTGTACCAGGCTTTCTCTCTCATTCCTACTTACCACACAGAGTTGTTGTTGAAAGAAAAGAGAAGAAGCAATGTTATGTACTGTGATGAACTTGCTATTCTCTGAGCTTGGTGGTTTTCTTGCAGATGTTTCATTACCAAACTAGGTAACATCATCAGTTATGTATGTGTCATGTTTACACATGCTGACTCGAGCTCCAGAATGAAAGGGAGACGATAAAACTAATAAACAAACAAAGGTAATTTGTGTCAGGAGCATTCCCTTGTTTGATCCCAAGAAGGCGTGCTTTTGACATTTTCTGTGCTTCTATATCACTTTTGGTGTGCTTATTATAGGATCTAATTGAATCTGTTTTTTTGACCCTCTCCATATTTCTCATGGTAATTGGCTCACCAAGCCGTTCTTTCGTGAAACTTATGCAAAGTTATAAACAGATAACAAGACCGGATCCTCAAAATGCACTGCAAGAAATGTCTAAGGCTGAAACAGTCAAAACACACCTGATTTTTTGAAATAATTTCTGATGCCTGGAAAGCTCCACATCTGAGTTGTGCCATAGATGTACTCCGCTAATTAACTGGAGCAGTGTGGATTGCCAGTACACTCGGATGAAACATATTAATTTGCCTTCATGATGGCGTTTCGTATTAGCTTTCTTCCTGCAAATTCTCTCCTTACATTTGGAATACAAATCTTTGGCTTTTTATAGCGAAAGCTGATCTGAAGGCCGAGCGTGTTCAACAGTTCAGATGTACATAGGGAATTGATCAGATGGAGCAATTTGCATTGCGACTCTCTGTTCAGTTGTGCTAAAGGCACCTGCGCGAACATCACACAAAGCTCTTCAGACTGCATAAATGGCCACATGTTATTCAGATGGTATGCGTTGAATGATCGTTGAACGAAGCCTTGTAAATGGAGGGAGATTAGCAGGTGGGTGGAAGGAAGTTTATTCTTAAATTAGCTGCGGTCGCCTGAAGTTCCTATTTCCAATGGGTGGAGATTTTGCGAACGTAGTTGGCGTCTCCCTTTTTCATGTCCTGATTTTTGTGTCTCCCTCTTGATCCTTGCTTAGTCATAGAAGATGTCATATGTTACACAGGACTGTCTCATGAAATAGGGTATTTTCCAGAATGATTGATATGATGGGGGGAGCTGCTCCATTCACACCACATGCACATGTTCGCATCTCCATTCCATAAGATTATTTCGTTGACGCAGAAGAAGGGCAGCCGAGAAGCTACTCTGCCATCCTCAATCAATCTACCTGCATCATCAAGTCCTGGATGAATCTGGTCTTATGACAGAAGAACCTACTACTGAACAAGGGCAGTGCTATTGTCTTGTCTAAATCCTCTAAGTAGAGGCTGAAGAGGTCGTACTTCCTCGAAGGAATAATCATTGAGGGATTTGAGGGAAACATCTGACCTCCCACTGGTTGGTCTGTCAGATGCTCTAACAGAGAGCTAGTCTACTGTTGGGTAGGAGGACCCGTGTAAAAAGAAAGGTTCCATCATTGAGCCCCTGCTTCTTTCTGGAGCATCAATAAACTCACATTTGGTTGTCTGTGTTATGGTTGGCTGTGCAGACAAGCTGCATAGCTTAGACTGAATTTGGTATTTTTGTTTTCTGATTGGGTCCTGGATAGGCAGCTGTTATTTAATAATATGAACAGTATTGTCACAAGATGTAAGCTGTTCTGCCTTTGCAATTGACTGATAGTGATTTTGTCAACGGAGATAGCATTCAGGTGGTGCTCCGGATGTTTTGGAAGTACACCCAAGGTGCCTATTACTATTGGTACTACCTTTGCTTTCTTTTGCCACTGTTGTTCTGCTTCTATTTGCAGATCTTTCTGTTTTCTCTCGTTCTTTCTCTTCTATTCTGCCTTCTCCAGAGACTGCCACATCCACCATCCAGGTTTGCTTTGTTATCTTTCTTATCAACAGTTGTTAAATCTGGAATATTGCGTGGCTGGAGCTTATCGGTTTGAATTCTAAACTCCCAGAGCATTTTAGCTTCTTCATTTTCTATTACTTTGCCGATTTTGTCCCATCAGTTCTTGCTTGCAGGCAAATAGTCTTTCTTGCAGATCTTCCAGTGCAGCACCGTTGCAACGTTGTCGTGCTGTTGTTTGAGATCCATCTATGCAGCCTTCTTGCTAACCAGGTGGTCCAATGTTTCTTCAGTGTTCTTGCAGAAGCAGCATTTCCTGTCTTTTGCTGTCCTCTCAAATCTGGTTTTGTATGATTATTATCTATGGGTATTCTACAGTGAGGGTGCATGGTGGCATGAGCAGTTATGCTGACTTGTCAGCCGGAAGGTCCACAAGTCGGCTCTTCGAGACCCAAGCACTGCCACGTAATGGGCTGAGCTCCCTTTGCCTGCCTAGCTCCTGCCAACCTAGCATTTCGAACATGTGAAAACACAAGTAGTTAAATAAGTACCACCTTTGGTCCATGCGCCTCAGCATATATTCATGCCGGCTGTATGACCACAGAAGCGTCTTTGGAGATGAGCACAGTCCCTACAGTCAGCCACAACTGGCAGGGGAAACCTTTACCTTAATCTACAGTTAGATTCACAGTCTAAGACAAGTGGAAATTTATCTGTTGGAACTTTATATTATTGTGTTTTGAAATTTACTTTTAACAAAATGTGAAAATTCCCTTGTCTCTGGAAAATTATTGATGTTCACCATTTTTTCCATAATTGCTTTCTATAAGATGCATGGCCATATAAATTTGATTAATATTTTTTTTAAAATAAACTGTAGGATTTTGCAATGTTTTATGCAATGCTCATTGCATTGCATTGATATGAAAAGTAAAGTCAGCTGAATGGGTGCTGAAGAAATTATTTAAAATCCACCGTTGGGTTACAGCAGCATAACTAACAGCAGTTATAAAACTAACCAAAAGTGGTTAGGAAATGTTTAGGTGATATGTCCAGGTTTCAAGCAATTCCCACCAAAGAGTAGCTTTCAGCTTAGAATTCTAGGAATTTTAACCCTGAATCACCTGGATCATAGAAATGCTGATTTTTATTAATTATTTTAATAAGACATTTGCGACCTTTCTTTTACAGTCTATGTCTCATGTTTAATTTTATGACCCTCATGAATACTAAGAATTGGTCATTAAGTGCTATTTTCTAATTCTGGTGCCTTCTTAAGGAAAAGTAATAGAACGAAATGCGCGTTTTCAAACTGCCAATTTTGCTAGTGAATGGCAAATAATGAGGAATGCGCATTGTTACCATTATTAAAAAAGAAATAAATCTTTCCAGTGTTAGCAGAAATGTGATTCCTCTAGTCCTAATAGGTGTTTATTTAACAGTTTTAAAAATAATCTCAGAATGGACGGTTTGCATACAGATAAATTTTAATAATTCATCCCTGGGTGTTAAATATATACATTTTACTGGCCATCTTCCTGAAATTGCAGTCATGAGCTGTCTTAGGAAGATGATTTCTTTATTCCTTGAGAGGTTTGAGTAAGACCAGGACAATATGTTTATGCCAAAGGTCATGTGCCTCTAACTCGTGAGAACATTTAGCATTTTTATCCTGCTATTAGGAGAGAATAGGACAAATAAAATTTACAGGTGAATTCTGTGGCTGCCAGTCTGAGGGTCAAGACCCAATTCTTCTCTTTCTGTCATACAATTCACTCCTCCGCAATCTTTACTGGCTTTCCAGCTATGCAAGGGAAGGTTGATGTTGAATTAATCCTCTCCCCCTGAAGATAATTGTGGACCACAAATGTCTCTGAATAAGGTAATTTGGATTCAATTCTGGTCCAAGTGATTCATGTTAAAGTATCCTCATTGCTAAAATAATGCTCTTAATAGCAAAATCTTGAGTCTTCTCCTTTTAGTTGTCATGTTACGTTTCCCCAGAATTCACTTTCCAGCATGACAGAAGGGAGAATGCTTCTTAAGTCCTCACAAAGCCCAAGTCCTGAAGATCCCTATACAGCTAGAATGGAAGAATGCTACATGCAGGACTTCTTGGGAAGATTGTCTTTCCTAGAAAGAAGATCAAGTCTGTATTCTAATCAAGATTCCAAACATATGTTGGCTAGATGTAGGAGAAGAGATGGCAAAGCCAGGGGAGGAGTCTGGAATCTCTACATAGCCACAAATGCACAAGGTCCAACCCTGCTTGATTCCCGTTGAATTTCATTTAACACCTGCAGGTTCCGGATCATAAGTTAAATAGACTAATGTCAGGCATGAAAGAACAGATCCAGGCGTCAAGTTTCAAATTAACCAATTTATTGTTCAAGCCAATTAACGTTGGTCCTCATACATATGACCATTGCAGCGTCCCCATGGTCACATGATCAAAACTCAGGTGCTTGGCAACCAGCATGTATTTTATGACTGTTGGAGCATCCTGGGGTCATGTGACCAATATTTGCAATCTTCCCAGCCTTCTTCTGACAAGCAAAATTAATGGGGGAAGCTAGATTGGCTTAACATCAGCATGATTCTTGGCAAAAAAAATTGTGGTAAAATTGGTGCAACTCACTTAACAACTGCCTCGCTCAGCAATGGACATTTTGGTTCCAAATGTGGTCATAAGGACTACCTGTACTTGTGATAATCTCATCAGGAAAGAATAACAACAACTCTGTGATATTGTTGGTCGTTAATCGAAAGAAATTGTGCATTATCACCAGGACTATATTGGAGGTGAGTAGGTAGGTGAGTGCTCTTTATCCATACAGAAAATGATCTCATTGGAAAAAAGCTATGCACCAGGCAAGAGAATAAAACACATCTTTATGTGTTGTTAAATCAGGACCAAGATTAAACTTCAAAAATGTTTAAAGGTCAGAACTTCCCAAATGAGGTCAATCTATTTATCCTGCTTTAGTCATGGAATGACTACAGTAAATCTCTCACTCTAACAAAAACCATTTTCCTAGGTCTTTCTTTGAACCTGATTAGGTTTAGAATTAAATGTTGAAATATTAAATCTCTTTTCCTAGTTCCTTCGACCATAGAGAACATAATCATCTTTTCTGTCTGGGTTTGAATTAAATGATTTTCAGTTCTAAATTTAAATACATATATGCCACTAATAATAAGAAGAAGCGGGGGTTTAGCTAATTCTAAATAATCCAGCTGTCTTGTTGATTGTGGATTTCTTTGTGCGGCTAACAAATATGCCATGTATAGGATAATAACAACTAAAAATTGCCAGCTGTAATTTTTCTTTTTAAAGAAGAACATTTGTGTTTGCATTTGTTAATGCACAGTAACTTGTAATCTTGTAATTGTGTTTCTACTGTCTAATGCAAACATCTTTGCTAATACATATGATTTCAGCAATGTGACCGCCATAGAAAAATCTAGCAACTCTTTTTTCCTAGATTCTAGTCAAACTGACATACATGCTAAACTAAAATGTGCTTTTACAGTTTATTATAAACCAGTTTACCAAAAGGGCTGGCATTACAACAGTGGTCTCAAAATCTGGGGTGCCATATCCCTGACTCCCATAAAATAATAAATCATTGTGTGATTTCTGCCCACTAATAAACAACAAGTGTTTATGGGACTGCTGCCAACTAATAATTTCCTTGGGATTAAGATGGACAAGAAATAATATATCACTTATTTTTAAGAATTCGGTTTTAAGTTGAATGGCACAACGATAGAAATTTTAATTTGTACATTTTAGGAAATGAAATAGTTTCATTGGAAATAATGAAACATCATTAAAATCTGTCCTCTAGACCATGGCCTTGAAACTCTGAACATTGACCAACAAATCCTGACCATGAAAGTCTACATCACAACTAGGGAAAAAATACTGAGGTCCTAGAAAGAGTACAGAGAAGAACAACAAAAATGATAAAGAATCTGGAGACTAAATTCTATGATGAATGGGTAAGGTAACTGGGTATCTTTAGCTTAAAGAAAAGAAGAGTTATGGGGGACATGATAGCAGTCTTTGAAGTATATAGAGAACAGATTTTAATGATGTTCCCTGTCATAAGGAAGAGGGCATCAATTTATTCTCCATAGCACCTGAGCTTAGGATGAGAAACAATGGGAGATCCAACCAGGAATTAAGGAGGAATTTCCTGACAGTGAGTACTGTTTGGAACTGTTTTCCTCCCAGAGTTGTGGGTGCTCCATTGCTGGAGGTTTTCAAGAAAAAAAATTGGACAACCATTTGTCTGGGATGGTATAAGGACTCCTGCCTTGGGCAGTGGGTTGGATTAGAAGACCTCCAAGGTCCCGTCCAGCCCTCTGATTTTCTGACTTTTGGGGAGAAGGTTGTTGAGAAGGTGGTAGAGTTGTGAAAGTTGCTAGGGTTGAGGGTTATGGATAGTGTTCTGCATTTCCTAAGTGGGTAAGTTTCCCAAGTATTTGTGAAGGACAGATTAGCATAGTAGAACATCCCTTCGGGAATATCTAATGGTTTATTTCCCCTCCCTCTTTTTTTAACATTGACATGAGGCCCCTGAATGTGGTGATAGCAAGTTACACATTTGGCACCCCAGACTTCACTTTAATTGTTCAGTTTATGGACCTAATATTTGGAGGTCTGGATGAGAGAAAACAGATTGAAGGTAATCCCTAGAAAATAGTGGTTACTGAGCCAACATAGTTCTCTGCCAAGTCTAGTTGTAATTTGGATAGGGTAGCAGTCCTTGTAAAGGCCTTCAAACTGGGATACGTCTGAGCTTATGGATGTGCAAATAGAAGTTATGGCCAGAGAATCTTTATCCAGCACTAACTGGTGCACCACTTGCAGCATTATCTATGTGAGAGACCCTCATTTTATTTTTATTATACATCTAAGCGACTGCAATGTGTTTTTGCAATGGCATGTGAGTCAAGAGGAACAGCCACAAACTAGATAACTGTCATGGAAGAGGTATCCCACACCCCAGAAGAAAAAGGGCTGTGGGAAGTTCTTAGAAGGGACTCTCCCTAGTTTCCTGGAAAGTAGTGTTGGTACTCATAGTTTATGCTTTTTGTTTGGACTGCCTTGAAGAGCTGACATCAATCTTTCAAGTCTGAAATCAATTTTCTCCTCCTTTACTTATTCTCAAGGTCATTCCCACATACCATTACAGTTTTACATAGGGCTGCCATTGAAGACTACTAAAAATACTTGGTGCAAAATATAGCGGCCTGTCCATTAGCAGATGAGAGCCGCTGTATATATATAGTAATAGCTGCCTTAAGTGCAATCTCAAAACATCAGGAGGATCACTTGAACAGATCGGCGTTGACACAATCACCATCAGTCAATTGTAAAAGGCAGCTTTGCTCAGAACAGCTTACATTCTGCGATGATACTTTTAACACCATCAGACAACATTTACCTATCCCAAGTCCTTGGGAAGGACTCAGTAGGTGGATAAAAATGCCAAATCCAGTCTAAATATCTGGCTGACTATGTGACCAACCATTATAATAATAATTCTGGCACGGGGAAATGCAGAATAAATAAAATAGGCATGTACAGTAGCTGTAGCTTTTATTTCTCCCTCCCCCCCTGAGATTAAAATTACTAGAAAATACAGTTATTAATGGACTGGATGCTTACTCTCATTAGTGTGTATAGGCAAACTTCCTTATTTGTGTATGACATGACATTGTTGGCCTTCAGATGTTATGGCTAATTATTCTGCTTTACACAGAAGGCTGTTGCTGCCTTGATTTAACTCTGTAGGAATTAAGCATGGGTAGGCCAAACAACTGTTTATAATTATACACATTTCGTATATCTGCACTTGCATCTTGGTGCACACAAAAGCAGTTTTTGATATTTTGAGTCTTCTGATTGGGTTGCATTCAACAAATCTAATTATAGGAACAGAAAATCGCAAGAGTTCCTGTTTCTTTATATACACTTACCATTCTTCCACCCTCACCCCCACTTGCAATTAATTTTTAGTTCCACTTGATTGGGATTTATAATTTATGAGTCTTCTCCAACATCTGTCACTGTTCAGGGAGGAACTGTAACATTTAGCAGGTCTTTTGTGGATTCTCATATATCGTCAGCCATCTCCCATCCTATACACTTTGACATATACATATTCCAGTAGTAGAGAGAGCTGGTAATTTACATTTAAATCAAACAAATCAAAGGAAGGCAGTTTTCTTGGTGTTTTTTGTTATAAACTGATGTCGAATGCAGCAGTCATTGCTGACGTATTTAAGGTAAATAGGAAACAATCCAATTAAAATAACTGTGTCTTCTGTGCTTCTTTGAAAGTATAATTTGATCAAATGAGCCCTTATGTTCATCCTCAAAAGTGTGGAAGTGGGATTTGAAATTTCCAAATGCATGTGAAAAGGAGGTAGGGCTTCAGTCGTACTGCCAACTTGACATTCTTGACATCCACTGCAGATGTTCCTAAGGTCAGTCCTTCTCTCCCAGACTACTTTCTCCCAAAGTTGTGGAGGAAATGAAGGCAGATTACCTCATAATCCTCCTGCAGCTTTAGAAGGAAGGCAGGATATAAGTTTAAAGTGTCAGAGTTCTTGTTAAGGACCCTTTTAATCTTGAAGCTAGCCTAGACGTCAGAGATGGTGCCATTTGTCATACTAACAGGAGTAGAAAAAGGGTGCTTGGAGACAGAAGCAGACCATATTCTCACTGGCATTCTTCAAATTATAAAAGATCATCACCACCACCTACTGCCCAAAGAGAGCCAATAGAATCTGCAGTGTCCTGATCTTCTGTATCTCTCTCTTACGGTCAGTAAGTCAAGTTGTGGCTTCAACTTCTCAAATGCTGCCATTTTTGTCCTACAGTTTCCCACCCAAAAAGAAGAAAGAAATGTTCCTGAATGTAACATGATCAAAATGGATTCAAAAAGCTGCAGTGGGAGGTCAGATGTTTCCCTCAAATCCCTCAATTATTATTCCTTCGAGGAAGTACGACCTCTTCAGCCTCTACTTAGAGGATTTAGACAAGACAATAGCACTGCCCTTGTTCAGTAGTAGGTTCTTCTGTCATAAGACCAGATTCATCCAGGACTTGGTGATGTAGCTAGATTGATTGAGGATGGCAGAGTAGCTTCTCGGCTGCCCTTCTTCTGCGTCAATGAAATAATCTCATGGAATGGAGATGCGAACATGAGCATGTGGTGTGAATGGAGCAGCTCCCTCCATCATATCAATCATTCTGGAAAATACCCTATTTCATGAGACAGTCCTGTGGAACATATGACATCTTCTATGACTAAGCAAGGATCAAGAGGGCCAAATACTGTGAGGTCCTCAGTGCTCCCTGAGTTTGCTTGGGTTTTTTGCAGACATTTCATTATCCAACTAGGTAACACCACAGGTGCACTATCGCTATCATGCACTTGATGATGTTACCTACTTGGGGAATGCAACGTCCGCAAGAGAACAACCAAGCTCAGAGAATTCCAAGGACCCTCGAGTGCAATGCTGAGTTACAAATGTACTCTCTTGTATTGGTTGGACCAAATACATTGTACTGAGGGCCTGATCCTTAAATATTACTTTATTCAGATACAGTAGCAAAAAAGAAGGCTCAAACTGCTGATACGGAAAAATTTGTATTTATATACCAAGGGTGGCTGTCAGATAATATAACAAGGGCCACCTATATTGAACACTGTGAACTGACAGTGCTGAACTGTGCAACAGAGAAATGTCTTAAATAACTAATGGGCGCTGAAGGAACCTAAGAAAGCAAAAGCTTTCACAAGTCTTAGCTTGGTATTCCTTTGCTCCAGGTTAGACTTCCCAGTTATCCAGACTTCCAGTGGAAAATTGGGTTAAAAAACTGGCAGATCAGCCAAGTACCCTCGGAAGAGCTTTGCAAACGGCAGAATTAATCAGTGGATTGTCAGAGAGATGCCGACTTATTACTTTTTAATGGCATTTTTTATTACTTGCTAATTATGAGGTGGAAAAGGTGTGAGGCGCAGCAAGTATCCTAGTTCCTTAAGTAAATCAGAGCAGAAGGTCACGATAAATTGAAAAGTTATTAACTGCATACTTTGCTGAAGATATAACGCTTACCATTAGAAAACCTTTGAATGAAGAGGCTTTCTTTTTTTCCCCCTTTTCTCCCTCCACTCCTTTTTGTAATGTCCACAGATGGCATAAGCTAATTATTCTCATTTGTATCGCACCTTACACCTCACTCGATTTTTTTTTCTGGAATGTTGAAAAACAGATGATCATGTCAGTTTCTGTAGCTGGGTGAGAGTTTGTTTTTTTTCATTAACAGGATCAAGCAGGACCATCTGTGTATTCTGCTGAAAAGTTTCCCACTAACAGTGAAATCCAAACTTTCAAACAATGGGGGAATGCATGCTTTATCCAACAGAAGATACAGTGCTTAGTCACATTGGATTCCAAGTTCACTTCGTTCAAGTTGCATGTTCTCAATCTGTCTCTGAAAGGCAGGTGTGGGTGTGGGGAGGAAGAAAAGAATGGGTGTGGTCTACATTAGAAGCATTTAATGAAAACCTCAACCAAAATGATATTGTGTGGCTCAAAACGCCATACACAAATGAAGCACATGCATAATTACCGGTAGAAGAGAATAATTAAAGCCCAGGGTTGAACTGTGGAGTCCTTGGTGTTCTCTGAGCTTAGTTGTTTTCCTGCAGACATTTCATTACCAAAGTAGGTAACATCATCAGTGCACGTAGTTTGGTAATGAAATGTCTGCAGGGAAATAACCAAGCTCAGAGAGTACCAAGGACTCCACATACATAATTCTTGTCATTTGCACATGTCATGGTATAAATGACTTCACGGATCCACTTGTACTTCTCCATGGACACCTGTAGTATTGCATAAGGAATGGGAATGGTGTTCTCTTAGCTTAGAAATACCGTATGTGAAATTTTTTCTCTGCCCTATGCCTTTTCCTTCTCTCCTTCAGATTCAATATCTTGGGTTCTTCCAGATCCAAGACTAACATCAATAGTAAAGACACACGATAGGAGACAATTCGCTCAAGGTTAAATATCTGAAAAGCCCTTTAAGTGGTGTCTCAGAGTTTGTATCACGAGTTTTAACTCCAGTTGAAGTCAGTTGGTCAAAATTTTAGACCAGCAAAATGGGGAGAACTAAAATAGCTCTGGACTAAGAATGGAGAGACTTGGGTTAGGTAAAAAGGACCTACAGTAAAAGCTAGATGGATAAACTAGCCCCTGGGAATTTTCTTGGACGAAAAGTAGAAAACGTACAGCACAGAAGAGGTCCTGGCAAAAGTACTGCACACCATCTCAAAAGCTGTTGCCAAGATAGCTTCATGGACCTATCTGTGGGGTGACCAGAAATCATACAATGTTAGGTCTATTCAGGCCACCCGTAAACTTAAATGGGTCAATATTATAAAACACCTTATAATTGTGTCAATTTAGTAGACTTGGGGGCGTGAGGTGGGGAATCAGCAAGGCCTGATTCTTTCTAAACCTCAGTATTGGCTTTCCTTGCATTTTCTTCCAAATAATTACATGGCAAACTCATTAATCTGATTGGCCATGGGGACCCAAGAAGCATCTGGATAATCAGAAAACTGGTATGCTTTCTACAAAAGGTTATTCCACAAGTGGATCGCTCATTTAGCACTAAAGTTCACATTGGGAATATGTCGGCAGACCGGAGGGGCTACTGCTAATTTCAGAACGCTTCTTCCCCAAAGCTCACATAATATATTTCATTAGAATTTGAATCACAGACAAAACGTGCACATGAATATAGATTGTAACACAGGGCTGAGTCCCCTCCTGAGGCCTTAGAAAGGATAGTAAAGCCCTAATGAACTGAGGTAAAGGTAAAAAAAGTAAAGGTTTCCCCTTTCTGCTTGACTCTAGGGGGTAGTGCTCATGTCCATTTCATAGCCAAAGAGCCAGCTTTCGTCCGAAGATGCTTCCGTGGTCATGTGGCCAGCACAACAAGATGCCAAGGTGCACAGAACGCTGTTACCTTCCCACCAAATTAGGTGGTACCTATTTATCTATGGGCATTTTCTTGCTTTTGAACTGCTCGGTTGGCAGGAGCTGGGGCGAATAATGGGAGCTCACTCCATTACACGTCACTTGGTTCTCCAACTCAGGTTGCCAATCTTCCGGCTGACAAGCCCAGCATCCTAACCACTAGGCCACCACTCCCCCGCAAAGAGCCTAGGGTCTAGATAAATGGAAAAATTAGTCCCCCCCAAGCTTTACAGGAGACCTTGCAGAAGATCATGGACACCACTCAGAGTCCTTTGATTGGTGGCACCATATCTCCTGAGGGCTCTTCACGGGGTGCTTCTTTGGCCATTTTGCCCTGTGAATTGAACATTCTTTTCAGGAAGCTTTTAATGATGGAATTTATATTTTATATTTTTATATTAAAATTTGCATTTTAATGATGGCATTTAAACTCACCTTGGAATTGGGAATTTAAGCCTGGGAATTTGAACCTGGGAATGGGGGGAAGGTATGAATGAACCCTGAAGGGAAGAAGAGGATCAGAACAGTCAAACAAAAGAAGGGAAAGAACGCAAAGAGAAACTTAAAATAATCCTGCCTTGATTTTCTTTGGTATAAGATGTAATAGGAATTCTAGCAGGCTTTCAAGAGTCTCTACTTATGCCTTGCAATAATAAAGAGCATTTCTGAAACCTCCGCCACTCCTTGCCTGCTTCAGAGAGTTGACACTTTTAAATGAATATATCTGCAGTAAATACAGGTAATCCTTGACTTATAACCATAATTGAGCCCAAAATTACAATTTTAAATTGTGATGGTTGCTAAGCATGTCACTATGTGATTGCACCTAATTTTATGACCTTTCTTGCGGGGCGGATCTTTAAGCAAACACTGCTATTGTTAAACAAACTCCATGGTTATTAAGTAAATGTGACAGTCGTTAAACAAACCCGTTTTACCCAATGGGCATTTTTTTGCCTGAAACCCAGAAATAAACTCCTGCAAAAAATGCCAAAACTTGCAGTCATTTGACTCCACAGGATGATGCAAATGGCCATAAATGCAGACCAATTGCTCAGTGCCCAAAATGTGATCGTATGACTATGAAACAAGGGGAGGCCTTGGAACTTTGAAACTGCTCGTAAGTAGCTCTGGGGAGATGTGTCATAACTTTGAATGGTTGCTAAGCAAATGGTCTTAAGTTGAGGATTACCTATACATGAAACAAAACTCTCTTGAGTTTGTGCATCCACGTTATGCTATCTGAGCCATAGCTGGTATTTTTCCTATTATTATTCCTATTATTAGTATTCCCATTATTATTTCCTATTGGTGCCCTCTAAATTTAGGCATGGCAGTTACACCCATTTAAGCCCCACTTAGAATTGTGCTATCAGTTTAGCATTACCTAGGCCCAGCATCATGATATTAGTGGGGTCATGATCACAGATACTTATCTTGGTTTCCTAAACTGTGTTCTAGTTAGTCTACGATTTCCGTTACTTGCTCTGGCTTGAAACTTTGCATGTTGAGATCATGATAAACCTGAACTCCGTTATTTTCTTAAGATTTCGCTATCCTTTGAAGTTCAGATTTCATCATGCAACGCATACTAAACTGGAGCTCATCCTTCTCTTTTTATTTCTCTGTTCAGCTCTTGTCCACTTCAATAGTTCTCCAAGAATCATATCAGCATTTTTAGCTGCAGCAACGAACTGAGGCTTTTTAATCATGCAGTTATCCAGGGCGATCATTTATGCCCTCTTTCCCTCCGAGTCGCTGCTTTCAAAACAGATGCATAGTAGTGTTTAATAAATGCTTGCAAGCTGTAACAAAATTCTTAGATGAAGATAACTTGAATGCTAATTATTTTATCTCTGCATTTTTATAGCAAAGTAATCAATGCACAACCTTGGCAATTCCTCTATTTAGTACCACTTTTTCTTTTCTGTTGTTGTTGTTGTTGTTCATATAGGCACAATTGATTCT
>JANHZU010004491.1:2439-12773 GCA_032468055.1 Acrochordus granulatus
AGGGGCGAGAGGCAGAGTGCACACACGCTGCTTCTGGTATGGCAATGGAGTAAATAGAGTTGGCAGAACTCTCATGCGGAGTTGCCTGAACGGAAAATACAGAGCGCACTTACTGATGACGCGCATGGTTTGGCACGAAGTTTCCTCGTCTCGTGAGTTGCGGCTCGTCTAGTGGAATATTTTTTGATTAAATTTTGCTCGTCCTGCGAGTTTCTCGCCTTGTGAGTTACTCATCTTGTGAGGCACCACTAGATATATTCTAGTATATCTAGTTGAATGGCACTAAATAAATCTTTTTTAAAGAACCAGGCAGAAATCTAGGAGCTATGCTTTAATCTTCTTCCACAATCTTTGTGTTTTGTGTTATCAGAAAACAGGCTTGGCTTTACTAAAACCTGAGTCTGGTAAGCAATAACTGCAGAGCATCCTGGTTGCTGAAAAACAGCAAAGAGGAGAAAGAGAGATCAGAAATTCCTCCAAAAACAACTGAATAATGTGAGTAGGAGGACAAATTAACAAAACAAAATAATTTGGAGGGAAATGTCTTCACTTCTAGAATATGTATCATCTTTTATTTGAATGTACATATACATGAGCACATAGTAATGTTTAGTTTTTTATAATTTGGCTTGATCCCAAACAAAGGACTTGGGGTGACATTAGTTGTACAATATTGGCAAATGTGCAACCAAGGATATAAAATAAATTCTGACTTATTTTTATATTTATTTGCTGTTCACAGTTATTAAGGATGAGAAGTGATATCAATGTATCAAGATTTTGTATCAAGATGTATCAAGATATTGCCTAGCCAGAAAGTCAGCAATAAAGAATAATTAAATTACACATATATAGGTCAGTATTCAGAAGGTTAATTGATAATCTGAACATTCATCTTTGCTAAACTAATTTGTCCATTCAATGAAAGTAAAAATATTGATAATTATTTCAGTTGTTTTTTTATGCTGTTTTTAGAACAGACTATGTCTAAGTCATTTTTAATTCTTGTGCACCAATTATCAATTTGTTTTACTGAAGAAAGTTAGTGTACTTACATGTAAACTGGAATTTATTGGAAACTAAAAGCTTTGGTAATTGATAATCTGTACATGGAATCAGGTGGCATAAGGGATACTATCAGCCCTGTACTAACCCTGGTGGCAAACCCCATATATACTCATAAAAAATCCTAGGGTCCCAGAATCTGTATGTTAATATTTCTAGTTTCCCTCTTGTTTTATTCATATGCTACTACACTGCAAGTGAATATTGATCTTGAGACTGATAAGGAAGGTCATTGGGTCAAGACAGGTAGTGCTGAAAACTGTTATGTTAGAAGTGGGCCTTATCAGAGCTGCATATACATATGCATGTGGTAAGCCCATCAAACTACTCCTTCAAACAGCCCCATTATTATTAATTAATTTATATAGTTGTCTATTTTATAGTAGTGACTCTGGGCAGTGCACAGAAGACTAAAATAAAGAAAACACACACACAAACATATAACCTGAATACTGATTCAAATAGTAAAAATAGTAATAATAATATGGCAATATAACATACACCTGAGGTTTCATACTTGCAAGATTCTGTTACTGTAAACCTATAATAAAAGTAGTATTAGTATTCATAACTTTGGTTTCTGAATCTGCTTTATCTGGATGGGTTAACACCAGTTTTGCAAGACTGAAAGTCCTCCCCACTCCTTGCTTTTATCTACAAGAGAACTAAGAAGGGTTAAGTCTGTTATAGGAAGGGTTAAGTCTGTTTGGATGGGTTATAGGAAGGCTTAAGTCTATCTGGATGAAGGGTTAAGTCTTATCTGGGTTAAGTCTATCTGGTTATAGGAAGGGTTAAGTCTATCTGGATGGGTTAACACCAGTTTTGCAAGACTGAAAGTCCTCCCCACTCCTTGCTTTTATCTACAAGTTCTCTTTTATCTACAAGTTCCTAGTTCTGTTGTAGATAAAAGCAAGGAGAAAACTTGAGACATTTTCTCAAACTGCTTTTCTGCTTTGGACTTATATTTCTTTTATCTAATTATTGTCCTGATTATGGCTCTTTCCCCTGTTCCTCAAGGTTATTCTCACAGTCCATTACAATACCTGTTCATTTAAGGGAACATAAAGACTAGGAATCAGCAATGACAACAAGCTTTTAAAAAAATGTCTATTCCAGCAATAATGTAGCCTAATCCTACTGTAGAATGTGACTAACTAAAAGAACCAGTGAGAGACTCATTCATATATCCAGAAACATGAATGGAACTTATATTTTTGTGGATGATGGAGCATCTTGATTTCTTAAAGTTCTTCCCAAATCACAAATTGCATATAAGAGAAAAAATGGCAGACAGCTGGAAGAAGAAAAGGGATCAGTCTGCCATTTTGGGCACTGTCTTTGCCTGCTTCAGTTATGCCTCCACCTGCAAATAGTTCAAGTCCCTGATTAATTTTTCTATTCTTCAATAACCTATCCTCTAAAAAAGTGTCTCACAGGGATTTGTTCTGAAGCCTGTATTATTCAACATTTTTATTAGTGACCTATAAAATGGGGCTGATGGTTACTTGTCAAATTTGTGAATGACACAATATGGGAGATCTAGCCAACATCCTAGATTGTAAAATAAGATTGCAATCTAAATAGGACAGAGTGGAGGATTGGACTGAGAAGAACCAGATATCTTTCAGCATGGAAAAATGTAGGTTGCACAGACATGTTGTGGAACTTGTGGCATGGAAGCACTATATTAGATAATGATTTATGTGGTCACTGATAACAAGCTGTATATAAGTCAGCAGGGACAGGCAATTGCTGGAAAGACTAATGCACATCTGGACTGCTTAAGAAGAATTGTATGAACAACATGTATAGTCCTTACCGTCTTACTCTGCAGTGAAGCAATTTTTCCTGAAGTATTGTGTGAGGCCTCGGGCACCACATTTAAAATAAAATTGACTGCAACACATTTAGTGAAAGATGTCAAAGATGATTCAGGGACCTGAAATTGTGCTTTGAGAAGAGGTTGAAGGAAATTGGAACGTTCAATCTGGAGAAAAGAAGCTAATTGTAACTTTCCTTGGGATTTAACAGAGGGAAACCACCAGAACAGCTAGAAATTGCGAGAACAATGATTGTAGAATTAAAAACAGAAACCCATCTTCCTCCAGCACACACAAGCATATATACTGCTTTGCCAATTCATATCTCAATAAGTTCAAGAGCACCATGCTCTAAGAATTTTCCTCTACTTTGAAATAGATTCTGAAAGCATTATTTTTTCTTCAGAATAAATAATAACTTATTTTTTTAAAAAAAAATATCCTGCATGGTGAGATTTGTTATTTAGTAGACATTACGATGTTGCAGCATTATCCACACACAATGGTGGGGTCAATTACAAGGCAGCAGCTTATTCAAAGCCTGAGTATGACTGAATATTCCTGTTGAAAGCTACGCCACTGGGTTTTGTGATGATATTTCACAATCTTAGCCATATATGTATTTATTATTCATAGAAACTATTATGATAGACACTATGACGAGAGGGGGAAAATTCAGAGCTTTTCACTGTTCCATGAATCACTGCTCTCTTCCTGGAATGTCAAAATGTCACATTTATCCTACCATACCCTTCAGTCTAATTATCCATCTCTGTAATTATCTTTGCTCTAGAGCACTACCTTTCTCCCCAGATGAATCAGTATTATGCTGCTCAGCTGGGCTGTTTATAGGAGATAATTCATTATTATTCCGAATTGTAGTTGATGCTTGCTATTATAAATTCCTCGATTAAGGTAAGAGGTTTCAGAGGCAAAAATCTGCCCCAATGATCAACATTTCCCACGTAGAATTATGACACAACTGAAGCCATTAGTTGAAGGAATTAGATAATTTCCCAGCGCTGCCTCACAAAACTAAAAGTTGGTAAATAGTTCAAATAAAGCAATAGATCAAAAGGTAAATAGTTCAAATATAATAATAGATCAATATGTCTGCAATGTACAGTAGTCTGTTCTTTCTATAGAAGCTATTATAATAGTGATTCCACAGCATCTGATAACATAATGTGAATGAACTCCATCGTATAAATACTTTCCACGTTAATGCTTTTCTTTCTATAGTGCTACCAGTAGCTTGAGTAAAGTTAAATCCAGTGTAACCATAGAAAAAACAAAATCAAGAGAGCAAGATATGAATGAATTATCTTTGCAACAGCAGACACAGTACGAAAGTAAGCTCTGAACAAATAGTTTTATGTCAACTGTCAGTTTTATCAGTTTCAGTCTGAAAGTAGATTAGCTAATATGCTGAGCCAGCTGGCATAAAACTGTCAGTTTGTTCAAAATTGCTAAACCATAGCAATTATTTGAATTCCATGTTATAGAAAAAAGGAAACAAAGACACTCATGAAAATGATCTACAAACAGGATAGGAATGGTAATATATTAAATCAATTCAGCTAGCAAATAATGCAATATGCTTTGTTTTAATGACTGAAATAATTTGGAAATCAAAATGACAACACTGAATAACCAAAGGTAGAATTTATTGTTGCAATGAAATGTTTTGATCTGTTTTCAAGAATGCCATTGCATGAAAAATCGTGTCTCTGGCTTACTTTAAGTAAGGGGAACCTGGCAAATATCAAGCCTACTTTTTTGAAGTGAAACATTGTAAGAGGTATTTTGGTAAATCACGAATATTATTTAATGCATGCTTTAAAACAAAAGTAATCCATTTCATTTTCAAAAATATTCTACTGTTTATCCATCAAGGCTAACTTGTTTATCCATCAAGTTAACATACTTAATTGGTTAATTTATTAGACGATCCTGAACAAATATTTTAATACATAATCTTACAAAAACAAAAATTGGTTCATCCCAGTGTACAAGAGACATTCCAATATCTTATAAAAGGAAAAAAAATGCTTCTTCTAAATAAAGTACAGTGGAACTTTGCAAGATGAGCACCTTGCTGCATGGGATTTTCGCAAGATGAGCAAAATTTTTTAATAAGATTTATTCCACTTGATGAGTGGCAACTCGCAAGACCAGCAAACATTGTGCAATAAGTTACGTGCCATCAGTCAGCGCGCTCTGTATTTCCCATTCAGGCAGCAACCACGTGAGAGTTCTGCTGACGCTTCCACATGCAGTTTACTCCATTACTGTCCGTGGGCTGTACTGTGAGACGCTGCTGAGGGAAAAGGGAAAAGGCCCTTTTGCCTCGAGCAGCAGCGGCAGCAGATCCTCTGAGCCAGTTAGGGGCACCGAACAGCAGCCAAGGCCAGAAGCTGCCTCGAAGCAGATCCGTAAGTGCTGGTTAGTTTGTTCTACGTCTGCTTTATAATGTGTGTTAATCATTGTTAGTTGTTTCAGATGTTAGGGACAATCATTTCTACCTAAAGTTCCAGTGAAAATGATTTTTTGGTGAATATTTTTGGGGGCGTGGAACGGATCGTCCAACTTTCCATTGTTTCCTATGGGAAACTTCGTTTTGGTTTAAGAGCATTTCGGACTAAGAGCGTTCTCCCGGAACGGATCAAGCTCATCTTGTGAGGTTCCACTGTAATTGTCTTCATCATTATTTAAGAATAAAAACAATATTTCTCTAAACTATTATTTTTATTTATTTGAAATGTCAGTAAGTTGCTATCATTTAGTTTCCTTCCAAGCTTTATAGAGGTGAAATTTTCCTTGACTTCTCACAACACATTAATGTTGTTTTCTTGGCAAAAATGGGTGATTTCTCCTTTTTTTTTTCCTGCAATTTTTAATACATATTCAGTCTAACTGACAGGCTTGGATGCTCTCTCATCTTGGATGCTCTCTCTCCCATGCTCTCTCATCCAAGAATTTACCAGGTCTCTCTCTGCTTAGTATCTCCAACTTAGCCAGGAGATCAGAAAACATTAGCACCTGCTATGGTCCCATAAATGTATATTATATACACACACACTTGAATACAATAAAGTGGTAATAGAGAGGCAAGCTACTTTACATGTGTTATTTTGTAATGATAAATCAAAGAATTAGATAGTTCAGTCACACTTCAATAAGTTTTTAGATGTTCTCAGCATTGTTTAAGTTATCACAAAGCTGACACATACTTCATTACTATAATAAATAAGAGATTTCTCCCCCCACCCAGTTCCTGAGCAATATCCACTGTTCTCAACTGCAGGTTCCAGATACAAAATAATTGAGATTCGCCTCTTTTCAAAGTTAAAGTGAAATTTTCTTTGACAGAAGTCACAGAAGTCAGAAACAATCATTCAAAGACTAATTGTCAAGTGGGAAGTTATTGAAGGTGTAATGATACACCTTGAAACACATTGCCACAGGAATCTCAAGGCAGAATAAATATTTTGGGCTGGCTAGCTAATTTGTTGCTAAGTAGACAACCAGCAGGGTATACTTGTTAGAATTTATTCTTGCCTCTATACATTCATACTCTGTGGGTCTGCTGCTTATCTGCTCTGTCATATACAGTGATATTAATAAATTGATGCAATTGATGTTACCTCTTTCCATCAATAATTTCAGGACTGATAATTTGTTAACAACACTGATAATTTATATTCAGTTCTGATGCAGCAGGATAAGGACATTTTGCTAATACGGCTTATTTAGTTTTATTTCCAATAAATATTATGTTTGTCAAATTTCTCATACCAAACCAACTAAACAAAAGCCCCACTAAACTAGGGATTATTATATCTTCTAAGGCTCAGAGGTGTGAAAGTCACTTCAGGAAATGACATACTACTCCAAAACACATTTATTTGCAAAAAAAGAATAAAAATATTTTTAACCTTCTTGTTTAAAATAAAAACACAATCTAGGACTCTTTTCTAGCTCATGGGTTTGTGGATACTCAACTGCCTTGCAAGGAATATATGCAATTAAAACCTCCTTTCCAAACATGGTTCCTTCCACAGGTCCCATCATCTGTGGCTACTTTAGACATTGCCTAGGGAAGATGGGAGCTGAAGTCTGATAAAACTAAAGAGCACCAAGTAGGAATGAAATTGTTATACTGAATTAAATAATTAAAAAACTGCTATTGGCCAGAGTAGCTGGCTATAATGGGCAAGCAAAGCCAAGCAAATAGATAGATATATTTGAACACCTGCTAAATAACTTTCTTTTAATTGTGGCCAGGAGAGGCTGAACTTCTTCATGCATGTTTTCACTTACATAAAGGACTCCATTACTTAGATGTATCTTTGACCTGCATTCCTTTTGGTCTTGCTCTTTGTCCTGCATTTGGACTGCTTTATGGACTGTTACTATATCCTGCCTTTCTCCTGCTAGCAGATCTCTGAGGCAGGTCCAGTTACAAGACAAATCCAAAGCTAATTTGGCTAATAATTCACCCAACTCCCAGGTACTATCAAGGAGTTTATGACCTAGCAATAAAGACTAAACTCAGAATTGCTGTGCTTTCTGTTTCTATTGCCTACAGTCAGCAAGAAGTCAGCTCCATCTTAGAGTTTCCATGATCCCAAATTAATGTATACATATTTGTGAGAGGGCAGGCTGCCTGTAAATTTGCCAGCACCTGGATGAATGGTGCCCTGTTTCTTTAAGACCTCTCCATAGCTAGCCTAGTAACATGTAGTGATAAAAGCAGAGCAGGGAAGCAGCTAGGAATGGTGGTGAGAGGAAAGATGGATTGTGTTTATTTGGGAAACTAAAACAGCAGCCTCAGGCAAATAAAAGAGCCCTCTGGAAGTAAGGCTCACACAGAGAAGTAGTGCAGGAGTTGTAATAGAATTGGGGAAGAGTGGTATAATAAACTGTGAATATTAGCTTTGAGTACTAGTGGGTGTGTTGCCTAGAGCCAGGTGGGGTTGTGTTGGCTCTCTGGGTTTTGGAGCCCACTGATCCTAACATAAATAATCTATGCTAAGAATGTGCATTTATTTCCAGAAGCCACACTCTAAAAAAATAAACTTACACTCTTTTTCATTTATAAAACTGATTCCCCTTGCTACATAAACTAACTATACTAGCTAAATACTTTTAATACAAATATGTTAATGTACATATTTAAACCCATCAGGATTTCATTAGGGGAAGATTCTTTCTAAACTGATTTACTACACTTTTTTAGTGGATGTTAATAAATATGTAGATAAGAGTGAGCCAGTAGACATCATCTACATAGATTTTCAAAAAGCCTTTGATAAAGTTTCCCTTAAAAGACTTCTCAGGAAATATGATAGCTATGGAAGGCCCTTTTATGAATAAGCAACTGCCTAAAGAATAGAAATAGTTGGAGTAAATTGACATTTCTCACAAAGGGGCGTGGAGCCAGCAGCAAATGGGAGAGAAGGCAGAAACAAACTTATAAAAAAGACAGACAAAATGTGAGATCACTAGAAATTTGTTGTAGATAAAGGAAAAATCTTGAGACATCCAGACTGTCCATAATTCCCTAATTCTTGTTGCAATAGAGCTGAAAATCATTTTGAAAATAAACTCACCCATCTGTTATGTTTGGTTTAATTCAGTACAAGATAAGTAATACAATCCTATCAAAGATGAGTGATAAAATAACAATTTATAAATTGTAAAAACAGGGGAAACAAATCCTTTGCTGTGTTTCTGTCTTCTCTCTTTTCCATACTTTTTTATGGAAGAAAATTTTTCAATAAAGGAAAAAAAAGACAGAAAAACACATTTCCACCATAGAAACAGAAGTTAGGGTGAAATTATAAAATGAATACACTGACCTCCAGCAAAAGTCATCTGTCTTGAATTATAGAAGCAGGAGTTAATGAGGCCTTTTAATGTAAAACCCCCAGATCAACCTCTTTGGTCAACTAGTGTTAAATCTCCAATCTTTTATATACCAATCACTGCCTTAGATTTTTATGCACAATTTATTTTTTAAATATACCCATTACTTGGTCTGTCAAAATATTAGTGAGATTATCAACCATAAAGAGTTTAATATCTGTGTTGATGAAAGTATAAGCAATGGTGGATTTGTACAACAGATTTTTTTTCTTCTAATTCAACTATTTTAAGATTGAGTCTTGCAGACCATGCTAGGCTAATATGTGGGTTGCTAAGGTATGCTTTCTGTTAACCAGCTCCTATGGTTATTTTATATTTCCAATCTAATGCAAAGCAAACTGTGAATTAATTCATGAAACCAGTAGGATCAGTACACTGTGCAAAATATTCCTAGAAATATATATTTTCATTCTATGATAAGAACATTCCCTGTTCTTTTTTTTTTACTTAGAATTGTTTAGTGCTTTAACTGAAGGCAGCAATTAAGTGCCCATATCACAAGCAGGAAAAATATATTTCCCCATTTAAAATCTCAGACACAACCCATATGGTGGAAGGCTAGAGGTTCAAACCTCCTCTCTGCTCTCTAGAGATTCACACCCTGGCCCTACCTTCTGCTGAAGAGAACAGCCTGGCAGTTTCTGCTGCCACCATCAGTCTTCCAAAAGGAAGGAGAACCCAGCATCCTCCCCTCCCTTTAATGGTGATAGGATTTCCACAAGCTATGCTGCCTTTCTCAATCTTAACATTTAAAAAAGAGGAAAAAATTGAAGTATTGCCTGGCTATATAGCAGTCAGGTAAGTGGTTAAGTAATTCAGCACCTCCTAACCCTGCTCAGAAATTAACTGTGAGCCATTTGTTCTGTATCTTCTACAATGCAAAGAATTCATTTTCTGCAATCTCCGTATCCTCCTTAAGCATCCCTTTACCAAACAGTTTACTCCTTTAACTATACAGTTCTCAGTTAATGATAGTAATTGGGACCAGAATTTCCATCGCTAAGTGACACAATCATAAAGCATCATATGAGCACACTACTAAACAATTGCACTTCTGGCACTTCTAGTGACTGTTGTTAAGCTGGCAATCATATGGTCACCATTTGCAACCTCTTGCCACCATTACTGTCGATGCTGCCACGTGCAGTTTACTCCATTACTGTCCATGTGCTTACTGTGAGATGTTAATGAGAGAAAAGGGGAAAGGCCCTTTTGCCTCAAGCGGCAGCAGATCCTCCGAACCAGCAGGGGGCACCAGACAGCAGCCAGCCTAGCAGCAGCAGAGGCCAGAATCTGTCTCGAAGCAGATCCATGAGTGGGGGTTAGTCTTTTATTCTTGTTGTTGTTGTTTAGTCGCACAGTCGTGTCTGACTCTTTGTGACCCCATGGACTGCTCCCCTGTCCTGCACTGCCTTCCAGAGTCTTTCCAACCCCATGCCCCTCACACTGACAATGCTATCTATCCATCTCATCCTCTGCTGTCCCCTTCTCCTCTTCCCTTCAATCCTTCCCAGCATC
>JANHZU010004491.1:30570-42919 GCA_032468055.1 Acrochordus granulatus
GAAGGATGAAGAGTATGTTGGGAAGAGATTGTTGAGGATGGAGCTACCAGGCAGAAGGAGAAGAGGAAGGCCTAGGAAAAGGTACATGGATGCTGTGAGAGCATATCCGCAGGAGGTTGGTGTGACCGAGGAGGATGCTGAAGACCGAGGAAGATGGAAATAGAAGATTCTCTGTGGTGACCCATGATGGGAGAAGCCAAAGTAGGAAGAGGAAGAGGAGGAGGAAGAAGAAGAAGACACAAACCAAGTAGACAGGAAGCCTGAACAGCAAGCAAACAATCAGAAACCTGTGTCAACTGCAGGAGACAATAAACTGTTCATGTGAGACCTGATTCAGATCATGGTTCTGGACATGTTAACAGCCACAAACAGCAGAGCAAAAATAATCATTCTGGTTTCTTGAAAGGAAAAAGCAGCAATTACCCTCAGCAAGCCACACCAGTACCTGGAATCACACAATAATGCCCTTCACACCTTTGCCCCTCTATCAGAAAAAAATTCCAACTCTATACCTGTGTCCCTGCCCTTCATTCAGACCTCCAGCTTGATATTCAGATCCACCATGTGCAATTCTCTAGTCTCCAAAACTTGGTCAATGTTTTTATCTCAGTGTCTTTCTCCTGCTAGCAGAATATTTCAAGACAAACCTTTGTACTCTCTGGCAATTTCTTCAGGAATTTTATGACATGGGAGTGAAACTTTCAGACTTTTATCTGCCTGGTTTTCTATTTTGCATTATCTGGCACTAATTCTGCTTTACTGGACTTAATATCATTTCCCTTTACCACAGAGACCATTGTGATACTTGATGCATATTTGGAAAGTCGGCATATTTTTAATTTATTATGTAGAGAACTGGAAGGTATGCATGATATTTGCATTAGGTTATTTCAGGCGCAAAAGAACAAGCTCAAGCAATGAGAATAAAACTAACAGATTTATTTGGTCTTGCATATTTACAAGAATCTGCCCATCTAGCATTGAACACCTGTGGCTTTAAGTTTATACAACTGCCAGATAAAATTTTCAGACATCCATTTATTGATATGTAAGAGTGAATGCTCTAAGAAAAACAGCTTGGTTCGTTGTTTCTATGTTTATTGTTGTTTATTGTTTCAGAACGATAAGCTAAAACATGCTAATGCTTCATTGAAAAATCCAGCAAGGTCCAGTGGCACAATTACAGCCACAGCAATGTTCAGTTTCAAGGAATTTGTTAGCTTGACAATATGTGGTTACCGCATTATAAACTGAATCAGAATTTAGTTCACTTCATATCCCACTTGATAACTGAACATCTAGTATAATTAAATGTCCAAATATTTGCTGTATTACAAAATAATTGTACCAATAAATACATAAAACTTTAAAAGCATCACTTTTTGAAAAAAAAATGTATCCTTGCCTTTACACTTCAAGGATAAGCAAATCTAAAATCAGAGATTTATGGCATTTGAGAGGCAAGAAAATAATCAGATCAGATCACAGTATACTTCTAGAAATAAGAACTTCCCACTAACTTATTCTACTTAAAGATGGCTCATTAATTTCAGTAGATCTGCTCAATGAATGATTATTTCTGCATCTAATTAAAATCTTTGGCTCTGGTTCCCTGGAGAAATTGGGACAATTAGTAAGGTATATTTTATCTTAGTCTTTTTCTTTATACTCCACTGCATAACAGTTCACATTTGTGTGAGGCCTTAAGATAATTAGGGATATCACTTTAGAAGTTAAAGCAGTGACAGGACTTTTTGCTGATAGAAGAAAAAAAATGAACTTGTGATTTATGGGTTTGATGATTAGAAAGTGTTAGACTATGGAAAGAAGGAAATTGTTATAACCTTTGAGTGAGAGGGTGAAATATAAATGTATGTATAATTACTGTTAAGAAGATTGGAAGTAGCTTCTTTAAAACTTTTCTTTTTCTTTCCTTTTATTTCTTTCTCATCTCTCTTTCTTTGCAAATTTTTTACTTACTTTTCTTTTTTCTTTTAAAACTTGTATTATTTTTATTCTTTTAAAAGTGTGTGCATGTGTGTGTATAGAGAGAGAAATGGAAGCTATTTTTTGATAAATTTCTATTTAAAAACTGCTTCCATTTGATGTTACAAGCATCCAAATGCTATTACCACATGACCAATGTATTCTAATGAAATAGCCAATAATGATTCTGGTTTAATTTTCAGATTAGAAACACACTGTATTGAGAGCAAACAAAAATGTATTTGCTTCTAAAAAGAAATGCAGAGAACGTACTTAGGAGACACAAACCAGTTGAAAATTTCAAATTCAGCAGTTGGTAGCTGGCAACAACAGAGTGGCAATTCCATCAGGAAAAGTCGCAGCTCAGAGGACCACTTCTGTCTGTGGTGAAGTTTTGTCATGTTCTGAATCACAAATTTTATCCTTTGAGGCAGAAGAATTTTCTCACAGAAACATCCCCCGTTCATGACAATGCTCCAACCTGTCTCACAGAACTAAGCAAAACACCCTCCACAAATTAGATCTAATTAACTTCTGGCAGGTATTCAGGGGAAAAGCATTATAAAATAAGCACATTCCAAACAAGCAAAATCAGATAGTTCATACAAAATACAATCTGGTGCTACCAATCAGCAAAGAACCGAGGCACTAATTAGCTGGGCTACACTTTTAATAAATAGGGTTTTAGTTCCAGCCAAACATTAACTGTTTTTCTCCACAAAATCACAATGTTATTTCAGAAAGTCTATGAAACTCATTTATATGGCCTTTATTTTAAAAGAAACTGAAAATAATAGAAAAAGAGGTACCCCAATAGAAAAAGAGGTACTCTAATGCTCCATTAATAAGCCCTTTAATATCACTAATTGTACGAGGGACCATTATTAAAGAATGCCGATCCAGCATACAGGCAAAGGAAATATAAGACTGAGGATTCCTTCTCCAAAGATCTGTTATTGGAAAGCTCCTGTCTTTGGAAGGTAGAATGATCAATCACTCAGTTTTTCAACTGATGTTTTGTGAATCTGGAAAAATAATAGGGAAGTTGAGTGTGAAATGGAGTTTTGGGGTTCATCTAACAAACTAAACCAGGCAAAACATATTGTTTTGCATGATCTGTACATTCAGTCACTGATCAGTATGTTGAGCTAAAGTTTATATCATTTTCACTGAGTCTTCATTTTGTATGAGAAATAAGTGATAAAACTAATGATGCAAAATAAATAACATAATTTCATAAGTTTTCAATTTTCTATGGAAAGCTTTCCAAATGTGAGTAAACTACAGAAATTGCATATAAGCAATTAAAGTCAGTGACATTTTGCTGTCATAATTAAGTGGGCATGAATGACTGAATGAATGAATTCTGGAATAAATAATTCAAAATTCATGCTCATGTTATAAAATTAGAAAAAAAAGTCAGAACTGAATGCATATCCTGTACTTAATTTTTCAAGAAGGTGAAAGAAATGGGAGGAAGAAAGCTTGAAAGAAGACATAGAGTTAGTGATTGAAAGGAAGCAATGAAAAGTAATGGTAGAGTGATTTTTTATGAGTATTTCTGGCTGCAGATCTTAGTTTGTTCGTAAGCATTCTATTCATAAGAGTCCTTAGACAGGAAAGAATATAAGATAGCTTCTGGCTCATTAAGTGTGATTTGAACAGTGAGAACTATATTATTAGTATACTATACTGAGCAATAGAAATATATTTTATTCGTTTACTCATTTGTCATATTTGTACAGCCACACATCCCACATGAAAGTGACTCTCGGCAGCTTATAGCACGTAATTAAAAATACATAAAACAATAATAGTTTAAGAATAATTATTAAAAAGGCACACAAAACAGGAGAGAATGATATTAACCTCAGTTAGGGAGCCATTACAAAATCTCCCCAGTTCTCCAGGACACCCAGGCCTGATATAACATAGCCAGGTCTTGAAGGATTTGTAGAATGTTAAGAGGGATGGAGCTAATCTCACTTGCAAGGGGAGAAGATTCAACAAGGCGGGCAGAATATTACGACTGAGAGCAAATCAAATTCCAGAAGTATGTTTTTGTTTAGTCCTTTTTTTCAGTGCTATGTAGCAAACATGTTACATGGACTGATTAAGATAAGTACAAGTAAATTGCTAATTATGCCCCTACACAGACACACACTCTTTTCCCTTTCAGTAAATCTGATTAAATAAGATTCTGTAGAATCTAGCTTTCTTGGTTGTGAGCTACTGCTAGACACTTGACAAAAATTAACCCAAGCAACTTGGCCAAATATCAGGAATAAATTGTGACCCTATATTCCAGGTTGCTTGTTTGTTTGATGTCCACTTTTCTGCTGTCAGTATCTCTCTTAGACATCCTGCATGATCTCTCTCTCTCCCTCTCTCTCTCTTTTCTAGGCTATCTTCTCCATTGCATAGATTTGTGATGAGTAGAGTTGATGCTGGATAGGTAGTATTAATATATGGGAGTGTTTTAAGAGCACATGTTATTGTTCCTTAGAACTCTTAGTCAATAACCGGCCTCAAGAGGAGATATTTCTCTGAGGCTAGCCTGCTTCTCTTTGTCATTTGGTTTACTCCAAATATCTATTGCCCCTAGGAATTTTCTTGTAAGTGGTCACAGATGATGTAAGAGAGATCTACTGTCTCAAGCACTAGTGCTTTACCTTTGGGAGAGGAATCTAGATGCCAGATTTGCATTTTAAGATTATATTTCTCCATTTTAGCTGATCGTATTGGAATTTGATACTTAGTGAAACCTTGCTTTATTTAAGTGTGTGATCAATTCAAACTTTCTATCACTTTCTCACTGTCTGTGTACTGGTACTATTTTAAACAAACTCTCCTTGTTTCTTCTTTGTGTTATCCAGAGGGCCACCAGGATATAATGCTAAAGGCTTTCATTACCTTTTGATCTGCTACATGCACCTCTTCACTGGTGAGATATTTGAGGAACTAGGTGATTCCTTCATTCAATGTGATATGCATAGCTGCTGGCTGGTAGAAGTGGGTACCCTGATCTAACATTGTGCTTATTCATGGATTGTGGATAATGAATGGGTCCCTCTGTGGTCTCCTCATACTCCCAATATGTTTGGGTATTATGTGTATCAGCTGCAGGTGTTCTATGGGATATTTGAGTTCCTGCCAAGTTCTGCACTCTGAAAGGCAGAGAGGTTTGCTAGTGATACACTTTTGCTGAGCAGCTTTCTTTTTGATGGTTGAGATTTTATAGGCTTTTGTGTATGCATACACATACAATTAGTGAACTGATGAAAAATCATATAGATTTTAATTGATGTCAGAAAGCCTGAATTGTATTGTTTTTTCAGATTGATCTACGAGCCCAAATTGAACTGATTCAACTTTTCCAACTGATTAGGAAATTTAAATTGGACAGAAAATGACACACAACCTAGGGTTTTGCCCTTCCTTTCTTCTCTCTATAACTAAATAGCATCAAATCACTTTCAAACCATTTAAAGGAAGTCTTAGGCAGGTCTCAAAGGAATAAAAGAAAAACGGTGGTGAAACATTATTTTGAGTTAATGAGAAGCAGAAAGGAATGGCTGCAGTTTAATTGGATTATATCTGTGAGTTGTGTCTGATAGTCCTCATCTATCAAGTCTGGAAAATAACTTTAGATGGTGGCATCTTTCCAAGCTGGGCTCTTAAGATAATTTATAATGTGTTCATCAGCCATCTGAATATATACCTGAAAAAAAATTAATTAGCAAGTCCATCCTCTATATCATGAACTTGGTTCAGTTAAATACCCAACCTACATTTTATCATACAGTAGAACCTTGGATTGCGAGCATAATTCATTCTGGAAGAGTGCTCTTAATCCAAAATGCTCTTATACCAAAGTAAATTTTCCATAGAAATGACTAGAGCATAAGTCATCTCTATCAGGAAAGGGTGTAACTGGTGTACAACATGAAGTTGAGTAAAAGCCCTCCTAGTACTGCTGCCACTATTCTTTGAGCAGGAGCTGTGAGTCCAGGAAGACCCCCAAGTTATGCACAGAGTCTGTCTGGGGTAATGCAACCCTGGATGCAGAGGGGACCACCCACAGGTACTCTGTCTTATCAGGGTTTGGCTGAAGTCTGTTATTCCCCATCCAGGCCCCCTCAGCCTCCAGGCAGCACAAAAGAGCATTCACAGCATCACTCACTTCAGCTGGGATGGAGAAGTACAACTGATATCATTAATATACTGGTGATACCTCATCCTGTAGTGATGGATGATCTTACCTAGTGGTATCATTGTTTAAAAGATGTGGAGAGACCACCAACCCCTGCTGGGTTGTGAGTTGAACCTCTCACTTCCTATCAATACTGATTCGAACCAGCCTTGGAGGAACCAGCACAAAACTATGCCACTCACCCCAATTCCCCAAGTAAGCCCAAAAGGATACCATAGTCAATGGTATAGAAAGCCTCTGAACGGTCAGGTTGAGCAAGGATGGGTGAACCACTCTCACCAGAGATCACCCATGAGTGTGACCAATGCTGTTTCAGTCCCATCAGCCTGAAACTGAAACAGATAATCCATTTCTTCCAAGACACCCTGTAATTCCAATGCCACCACTTTCTCAACTATCTTCCCTAAAAAGGAGAGGTAAGAGAATGAATGAAAATTGTATAAAATGATGGGATCCAGCAATGACTTTTTGAGGAGGGATCACATCAGCACCCTCTTGAAAAGAAGCTGGGAATATCCCCTCCAGCAAGGATGAATTCACTATTGCTTGGACCCATCCACATGACACCTCCCAGGCAGCCTTAACTAGTCAGGATGGGCATGCATCTAATGGTGCATTTACATTCTGGAAGTTCCTATCCATTTCCTTGGGTCCAACAAAATCAAACTGTTCCTAGATAACTGGGAAAGCCCACACCCTACAGGACTTGTACCATGCTTGGCATCCAATTGGGAACAAATCCAATTGATATTATCCTCCAGATGTCTGGAAAATTCCTTTGCACAACTCTGTAAATGGGCCTCCAGGCCACCTTTCCAGAGAAGAATTTGTGTGACCTTAAACAGGGCCACTGGGTGACCTTCTAGGGAGAAGTATTAATGTTTCACCACACTTACCACAGTGAAGTAAACCTTAATAGCGGCTTTAACTCATGTTTGGTCAAGTTTGTTCTTCTTTTTCCTCCAGCAGTGTCTAGGCATCTCTTAATCCTCCTCAATTCCCTCAATTCCTCTGTAAACCACAGGGAAGGATGGGAAGGATGGGCCAAGAGAGACCACACAGGTATGGTCCTATTCCAGGCAGTTGCCATGGCTTCCATGAAGTGGATCTGCAGGTATTTTACCCAGCTCCCTTTGAAACCCATTTGGGTTCATCATTTGCTGGGGGTGGACCAATCAAATGAGTTTGGCCTCCCTGCAGAAGGGGATAGCACAAGATAATCTCAAAGTCACCAGGGCATGATCTGACTATGACAGAATAGTTAAAAGAAACTCTTCTCTCAGATCACATTGCCACTGCTCTGACAAGAAAACCAAGTTTGGGGTGAGGATACTGTCTTGAGTCAGGCTATGGATGACCTGGGAGAGGCTCATGGCCATCATGGAAGCCATGAACTCTCAGGACACTTCAGAGTCCTGCCCCAAGGGCAGCAAATTGAAATCCCCCAGGACCATAAGTCTGGGGAATTTCACAGCCAGCTCCATAATGGCCTCCAACAGCTCAGGCAGGGAAGTTGTTACACAGCAGGGAGACTGGTACAGTAGCAACAATCCCAACTGCTTCTGTGGGCCTAACTTCAGGAACAGGATCTTATAACTGGCAACTTGTGGAGCAGGGCCTCTGGTGGCTACCAGAGATTCCCTGATGACAACTGCTATCCACCTCCCCTGCCTTGTGGTCTCAGCTAGTGCCAAACCCTAAACCTCCTCTGGGCTTAGCCAGGTCTCTGTAATACATGCCAGGTCAGCCCACTCCTCATGTACAGTATAAGATCACTAATAAGAGGAGCCTTGTTATTGACCAACCTGGCATTAAGCAACATCAGTCGAAAACCCCAAGTTCTGTCAATCTGCTGGCTAGAGCCTAGGTGGGTGTGCAGGGTGCTAGAAAATACCACCAGTATTAAGTATCAGGGGCATGTTCCCCATGTGGCTCCCATCAAAACATTCTCTGCCCATCACTTCCTCATTACCCCCTAACCCAAACCTCTAATTCCTATACCTGGGGGAGTTGAGTTTAACCAAATTTCTATTTAGGAACCTGTTATTTATCATGCTGCCAACTTTTTAATGTATGTGTGCATTTATTTATTTAGACATCATCCATTTTCAAGACTCAGCAGTTTACAATAACCATAAATACAAACTAGATATTAAAACAATTCCCATATAAGCAATTCAGTTCCCACCCCACCCTTTGGAGAACATAATAAAATAAATATTATAAAAATAAGTCCTAGTTTCAAAAGGCAGCCCTCAAACATTTCTTAACGATATGCCTTCCTGTACAGAATGGCCTTCATAACCTTCCAAGGGACTAAGATTGGGCTGTTTATTTATACTTCAAGTTTCTAGGCCACTCACTTCAAACGGCTCTGGGAATTTAACATACACAAGTAGTAAAAGTAAAAAATTTAATCCAAAGGCAACATCATCCAGAGGAAACAACTCTTTCTTCTTAACCACAAATATAAAAACAGAGAATCCCCCAATCACTTTAACTCAAAGCCTAGGGGAAGACATGTTTTTAGTCTCCTTTTAAAGGCTGGTAGTCATGTGAATCGGTGGAGGAATGTTGCTCCAGAGGACAAGTGCCCTGACAGAGAAGACTATCTTCTGAACCTTACTAGATGATATTGCTTAATTATAGGATTAGAATCTGTCAGATTTTGCTGGGCAGACAGAAAACAGAAGAGAGACAGTCCCTCAGATAACTAGACCCTATACCACATAGGACAATCAACACCTTGAATTGCATCTAGAAGCCAACTGATAACCAATGTAGTTCACAGAGCACAACCTTCCCATCACTGCTGTGCCATGAATTCTGGACCAGCTATAAGTTCTGAATTGTTTTCAAGGGCAGCCCCATATAAAATGCATTGCAATAATCTATCTGCGAGGTCACCAAGGTATGAGTGACCACAAGAATAGCCTCCAATTCCAGAAAATAGCGTAATTGATACATAAGGTGAAACTATGTGAAGATAACTGCCATCTGCTCTTCAAGCTGGAGCTTGAAGAGGCCCCCAGATTGTGCACCAGGCCTAAATAGACTAATGTGACCCTGTTCAGAATCAGAGATGGAAAATTCCTAGCATTAGGAGTCTCAAACATCCACAGTCTTGCTAGGATTTGTTTCTTATTGTCAGCTTTCATAGTTTTCAGGCACTAGGCATGATTCCCAAGAATCTTCTTGGAGTTGGGTGGCCTTAACAGATCCAATAAATAAATGCATAAAAATAAAATTTCAGTTGCGTTGTTTGGCTGGCCTGAGTATCATCAACATATTGATACTTAAACGTATATATCTCCTCAGAAGCAATGCAAGAATGATAATCATTTGGACAAACTGATAGCTAATGAGGTTTATTTGGACAAATGTGCTGATTGTAGTTTATACATATTCAGAATTATCAAAGGGAATTAAGATTCATGAATATATATTTTATTTCTGTGGGAAAGAAACCTCTCACTTCTGATATAAAATTAAGTATTTAATGTTTGTAATTTATCGATTGAACTTAGCATGTTTTATATTTGTAGCCTCTATAAATTTATGCCTATTTTCTTCTTAGCAAGAGAGGAAAACATGAGGAAATTTTTGGGTAAAAAAAATAACTTTAAGATTTAACTTTAGAGATCTCCAACCTAGAACCAAGGCTCTGAATATATGTAGGCTGCTAAGCCCTAGAAGAGTTGTGAGAATGTTTACTAGGTCTGGGGCTGGGTGTCTGCATATACGGTACTGAGAAGTCTTATCATTTACCTTTCCCTTGGATGAAAAATGCATCCCTATTTGAGCCATGAGAAATACAATTGTTTATTGGCCCATTGTTATTCATGCTTAGTTCCTGTTTATCTGTCATTTCTAATTTCTCTCTTTATCTTTTTGGCATTCCTGTGTTGTTCAAGTTATTTTATGCTTGTTAAATCCCACAACCTCTTCTCTGTTCCTTATCTTCATATGGTTCTCTTATAATTACTTAGGAATTCTCTACCAACTACTGTTTATTCATATTCCTCAGTTTTCTCTGGTTACCCCCTCACTAGCAACTCATCCACCTTCACTGTGCCAAAATAACAGAAATGAGAACAAGTTTTAATGATAGAAGGATGATGCTACAAGACAACACAAGTCACTAGCAGGGAAACAGCCTGTACTTTAATAATATGCCTATTAATATTCATTTATTTCACTGTCTTATGTCCAATTCCTCCTGATTCATTGTTTTTGAAAAAAAATGTTGTGAAAAAGTATAAGCCCACAGTGCCGAATTTGTCCATTTTATATTGCAACTGCTTTTTTGATTTTTGTACTTCTACAAATTATTCAGTTAGTTTTTGCAGGAAATGTGCATTTTAAACCATGTTTACACATCTACAATTTTGATTATACTAGATTGCAGTAACTTAGATTTGTACAGTAACACCAGTTTACTAGAAAAGTTCACTTATCAGGTCAAAAATAGGAAATTGTGACAATATTGTTTTGTCTTGGGGGATTACAAGTACTGAAGAAAATCTACAGTTATTTATAAATTCACATGAAGTAACTTATTTCAAATTTAGGGGAAAATGAGAATACTTTCAAGAGCAATCTTCTCCAATCTGATGCCATTCAGATGTATCAAATGAGACTGTATAAGTTGGAGAACATCAGGATAAGGATGGTTGATTCAATTTACAGTGGATTTAGTGCCACTTCCACACTGTCTTAAGACTGAGGACCAGCAATTTAAGGTGCTGGTTACTAATTTCAAAACTCTACATGACACAGGACCAGAGTATTTGTGGGACCGTCTCTCCTTGAGAACACCTCTTAATCCCACAGGATTGGATAGGGTAGGCACACTCCTTCTCTTCAGTGCTGCCATCTTACAGAACCAAGAAAGCATGCCTTTTCCTTTTGAGATCCAGCAGGCCTCTATCCTTATAATCTTCTGAAGGCACTCAAGGTCTGGCCTTTCTTCTAATTGCTGAGATAGGGTGAGATTGGCATGGAAGGAGCAGGCTGTGGGCTGCATCAGGTAGTTCAGCTATGGCATCATTTTTTTCTATTTTGGATTTTCTTGTTTCTATTTTCTTGTTTATATATATTGTTTTTATCCATGAGTTGTCAGCTATTAGTTTGAGTTAAGATGGGCAGCCAATTTACATTTTAAATTAAATAAATATTTATATTTATGGGTGAGATATCCAATATTTAAAATCTATTCAAACACATATATAACCGTACTGAGAGATTTGCAGATGATAGAACAAACACTATTTCACACTGTAAAATGTGAGATCATATTTTGAAATTCCTTTATAGTTTTTCCTTAGAATTCTTCAGAATAACTTCTTGTACTAGATGATACTAAATAGTAGCAATTAGTGATTTTTTAATCTTCTGGGATGTTTTATACAATCATATAGTTGGAAGGTACCTTGGAGATTCTATGGTCCAACTCTCTTCCCCGGCATGAAACCTCAGACCATTCCAGACTGTCCAATCTTGGTTTGAAAATTTCCAATGATGGATCACTTACTGCTCCAGGAGGAACACTATTCCATTGCTTAATAGCTCTCACACTCAGGAAATTCCTCCTTTTTCAAGATTTGAAAACCATCCTTCTATCCACTTGTCTTTTATAAGCATGATGAAGATCACAGAGCCCAGGGCAGAAACCCAAAGTAACCCAATGAGAAATTCTCTCCAAATTGCATGTATGGATATGAAGAAATATTACTTGTTATGACATTCAGCTGGAAAGTACACGCTCACACCTTCAGTTTAAGAACCTTCACCTCTAATTCCCCTTGACCGCAATATTTTTCCATTTTCCTGGAAATATAAAATGCATATGTATACATTATATGTGATTCAATATACTTTTAAGTGAAGATATTGACAAGAAAGGAAGCATAATTAAAAGCACAATAAAATAGGGCACTCATTATTAACTAACACAGTCCACTGCATTCCTGCAGGGAAGAAATATGTCATTATCATAGACTTCCAAATGCTGTATATATATTTCATGAATACTGGGTATTTTTATCTTGTCTAAGTAAAATTACAGATTCCAAAGTACAGAGCTGTTTTAAGTTCACAAACAACCAAAATATATTTCTTTTCAGTTGCATCCAATTTGAAAATTTAATT
>JANHZU010004492.1:0-14296 GCA_032468055.1 Acrochordus granulatus
CTTTAATCCAAAAGGCTTTCTCAATTCTTTAAGTCTTCTACTTAAAAAAATCCAATCCAGATGCCTGTTTTTTAAACTTTTGTTGCAATCTGATCCAGCAGTTTGATCCCAGAGTGACCAACCTGATGCCCATAGGAAGCCCAAAATGAGCACGTGGATATAATAGCTCCTTCTTGTTCATGATACCCAGCACTGATATTCATGACATCAGTGCATCCTGTAATGTTGAATTCCACAAATTACAAAATGTACAAACAGTTTGTACACTGCTTCAAGAAGTTTGTTCTTTAGTCTTTCCTGAATGACTCACTAGTCACTTTGATTAGATAACTTTAGAATCAAGCATGTGTATCAAAAGTCTTGATTCTTGATTTGCGTGGAGAAGTCCCCTGCAGTTTTCTGGGCAAGACTTTTTTGAAAGTGATCTGCTGTTACCTCTTTCCTCTCTGAGAGAGAGTAACTGTCCAAGGTCATCCAGGAGGTTCTGTGCTAAAGTCAGGACTAGAGTTTACAAGCTTTCATGTTCTAGCTGGGAGCATTTAACCACTACACCAAACTGGTTCTCAAAAGGGTTTACAGGAGAAAAAGTAATACTTTTTCCTGTCCAATTTCTCTATACCTTTCTTTTGCTGTATCTATTCATTTAGGATATATGAATCATGCCTTTCTTTTGCTGTATCTATTCATTTAGGCAAACCTTTTTAGTTTCTTGGTAATTTTGAACATCAGTTCTTATACTTCGCTTTGCTCTACAGATTCTTTTCACTATGCTTCCCAAATGGGGTTTGTTTTTTCAAAGCAGTACACATGAAGAAAATCTTATCTTTCTGGTCACTAGGAGTCGAAAACAACTTGATGGCACATAATCAATTAAACACCCCCTGCTGTTTCAATATTTTCATCAAACAATCAATGAGAACTCCATGTTCTGTTCATTGCCAACTCAAATCTCATCATGGTTATGTAAAAGTGCATTTATTTATACTTAGGCATTCTCAATAGAGGTTGCTAAAGTAGTATTCTTTCAATTCAGGAAAATGAATGTACAGATATATATATATGATGACTGACTATTTATACATGAAATAGATAATCCCAGTTGCCCAGGAACATATGCATAATATTTGCAAAACCAACCACAGAACAATCACAAACAATATATAAATGTTAAATTATACAGTAACAAAATGTTAAAATGAATATAGTAAGGGAATAAACATTATCTTACAAAAATATAATGGGAAGGAAATAGTTACATTATTCTGATAATTGCTACTAATATTTAAGCAGTACTCAGAAATAAAAGCAGACAAACCATTGTTTGTTTCCCCAAATCTGGTTAAATTAGGCAGTAGGAAATCTCTATAAACTATGGGATTCCTTATAGAGTTTATAAATGGGTCCTGAAAGACAGTGACTGTTGCTTTAGTCCACAGTACGTTACAACAAGCATACTCTGCACCTCCTTGTTTTTGCCTTATGTTACGTTAGCTGTAGTGCACTGAACCATACTTTTAAAAATGATGGCTGAGCTCCAGAATATCATATATGTGTGCTTATGTGCATAACTTTGTATGTTTGTTTATATCCCAATATTTTGCCATCCATTTTAGAGGACTGCTTAATTCTTCAGAATATTTATGGGGTTTGGGGAGTTGATTGTTTTTTACTGGAGCATGTTTGTACCTGTTCCTTCATAGCTGCAGAAGGTTTTTGTGATAATGTCACAATTGCTCAGTTCATAGTTTCATTCTGGTAAGATTTGTTTTAATTCCTGTATCGCATGCAGAGAGCTTTAAATTTGGCTGTATGTTTGCTGCATGGGATGTTCCAGTAGAAAGAAACCTGGGGCCCCACAGATATTGCTGAATAGTATCCTGCAGCAGCCCCAGTTGTTGCAGCTACTTCTGAAGGCTGCTTTCTTTATTTGTGAAATACTGAGATAGCATTTAATTGTAGTGGATGTCGATGTTGCTACGATTGTCGGTTTCAACTTATTTGAATGAGCATTGCCTCTTTTGTTTTGATGTACTTGAAGTGTGATGCTTAGTTCTGAGTTGCATCAGACTGTCACTCGTTCCATCTGAAGCCACTCTCAATCCCCTTCAAAGACAATTTACTTTTTCAGTTGCCTAGCTGTATTTGTTCTTTGCTGAATTGTTACATGCTCCTTTGTTGCGTGCCATCTTCATTCAGTAAAAAATGCTCCTGTATCAAATATGTTGCAAAACTACATCTTTTTCTGTACAAAGCCAGAAATATTCGGACAGTGCCAACTAAATATAAATTAACTACAAATTCAAAGGATGCCTGCCAAGTAGCAGGGTGCCACTTGTCCTGTTTGAAGCCGTTTTAAATGCAACCAGCATTTTCCCCTTGTAGATTTGTCCTCATTATCCCTAGTAGCAAGGCAGTATTGTCCAAGAATAGAACTTGCAGGAAGCATCCTTAGTCTTACTTTGCCAACTACTTCACCCAATCAAATTTTCAATATTCCATGAATTGGGAGGGAGGGGGGAATCTTAATTTATTTTTGTACATGTACAGTAATTTATTTAATGTGTTTTTAGGAGTCCATGCCCTTTGAAATTCATGCAATATCTCCTTCTCTACCAGGCTTTTCCCTCACTGGATTGAACAGCATGGTGTTGCTGTAAAATGCCCAGAAAATTGCCTTCCTTTTGGCTCTGAGGCAGATTGAAAATGAGCAGAAATGATCCAGAATTTTTCCTTGTTTATGATTCAGCCTGATATATTATAGCTGGTGTCATGCAGTGGCTGGAGGCATTCTGTGGTGGAGTCTCCCTTTATGAGATACCAAAAGTAGGAAGTTTCATTTTTATTGTCTCCAATTACATTATAATGCAGTTCTCCAGGCTTTTTTTTTTATTGGAGTTTGGCTGAAAAAAGGTCCCTAGCCTTTGATCTAAACATAGTTTACAAAATATAAAATCATATTTTTAAATTATTTCAAACACCACATTTGTATATGTTTATCTACATTGCGTAAACCATCTTTGACAGTATTGTGTGGCTTCTATAACTGTTCACTGCCTTTCCAAACTCATTGCTTGTTCATCAGCTGATAAGCAAGTTTTGTGGTCACTTTCTGTAGGCAAGATTTAGATGTGAAACCTAAATCTAAATAGTTTTTATTTTACTTAGGATCGGGATGACAAATCAAGATTGGGGTACAGGGTGATAGTATAGATACATTTTTCTTCTCATATATGAAGTTCTCCCCACAGACCTGTTATAGTATAAAAGAAAAATAAGAAAACAAGAACTGTTTTATAGAACCAGGTGCACTCAACATTATTTATTTTGCACATATTGTTCCCTTTATTTTGTTTGGATTTGTTCCATCATATACCTTTTTTGAGTCTGTCATTCAGTTCAGTCAGTTCAAAGGCATATTTAAGACTATTGCACACCCCATGCATGGCATGGCCAATTAGCTGTTGAAGGATTTGGCAGTAATAAACTTTTAAGTGTCAAGAACTAGTCATGCCTAAATGTCGTGAAGGACAGGTCTAAATGTTGTGAAGAATGTTGTAGGCATTTTCTTTAACATTTAATGCTGTTTTTTTATTTGTTTACAGCTATGTTCTTGAAGGATGGATAACTTAACCAGAAAGAGTAGTGGTACTAATTTATCTCATGCTGCTTCTTATTTTTATCATAAATTGTTTTAGTGAACATCAAATTAAATAAATGTCAGGAAAGTATTTCTATTCACATGTAGAACAGTATTTACCTTTTAAAAAGATATTCCTTTACAAAAAATAATTATTTAATTGTTTATGCCACTGTGGAGTGTCTGAAAAAAAGACTATGATTAACCAATTTTCTCCACTTTTGAATTAATGTTTATTTCTTTTCTCCACCCTCTCTCTTTTTTGAATCATGGTTAATAGTTGTGGTAGTGCTTGCTAATAGCTTTAAATAGACTTGTTAAAATGAAAACCATAAAAAGAAGAATAATTAAACACTAGATTGGGGAGATATATTCAGATACACATAAACAGTTTCAAACAGCAATTGGGCTAAAAGGCAACACTTCTGCTCTGTTCTGAGCTACTTTTGTTTGGATTGAAAGAATAATGAAAAGGAAGTTGGATATTTCATTGGACACCATTTTCTGTTTCCCTCTGGAGCAGAATATCTGTAATGAACCTGATAAAAATTTGCTGAGTCAGATTATTCCTGCTTTCACACAGCTGAAAGTTATGTGGGGTCAGAATGCTCGTTTGTTTGTTTTTAATATCTGAAACTATCACAGCAGTGGTGATGTGATAACTAACTGTGGTTTATAGCTGTGTTATAAATCACACTTTGCACCTACCATAGCTTTAGTTCAATACATCTGAATTCACAGCATTTGAATAGTCTTTAACAAGCCACAGTTGTGATTACTGCTGTGTCTCAGTGGGTTGTTGTACTATGTCTTGACATGGTATCTGCACTCAGGCAATATAGAGTTCTGTTCTAAACTTCTTATATCAAATAACTGATACATGGGAATTGTCACAAGATGCTTCTATACTCTATACTTCTATACTCCCCTGTATAGGGATTCAAACTGATATTGTATAAGACAGGCTATTGTGAAGAAAACCTATTTGTGCATCAAGATAACTTTTGCTAGGATTGCTCTATTGGTGTGCATGCCCCATTATGATGCAGATGTATAGTTTTGCCATGATGTAATTATGTCCTCATTACATTGTCTATTAAAACTATTTATATTACTTCTGTATTTTTAAATCTTCAAAATGCTATACAAACTGAAAAATATTTGTTTCTAGATTCAGTATATCTGTTAAGGATCATCCTTGGGGTAATAAATATCACTTTTTGTGATCACTCAAAAATAGAAGTTTGATATACAGGTAGACCTCATTTAGCTACTACCTTGGAAAGCCACTATTTGTAATTACAAAAGTGATTAAAAAATCACTTCATAACTATGCCTGCAATTGCCAGCTTTACTGTGTCTGTTTTTCTTACATGCTTGCTATTACATTCAATTAGTATGGTATCATGTTGTCCTGTGCCTGATCCATTTTTTGTCCTCACTCCTCACAGAGTGGGGTATAGCTTTTCCTTGCAATGCAGTGGACCCCTAAAAATACTCTTTGCAAGTTAACAAACACAGCTTTGTGTCCTTAAATAGGTAATTAGATTTCTCTAATGGGCTGACAGCTCCTTCCTGAAACTGACAAAATCCTCATCAGTTTCACATCAAAAGCTTTTGTTTGCCTCCTAAGGAAAGCTGAAGTAAAATCCTAAACATAGTCTCAGTCATGTGATTTTCATTTAATTCGTGCTTTGCTTAATGACTGAGTCACCAAAACCAATTGTAGTACCTAAACTAGGACTACTTGTATGAAGGTCCTACATGGAATTCTTAGCAATTCAAAAAGCTAAAGGTTTCCTGGAGAGAGTCTTCCTTAAGATATTTGTGTAAACTCAAACAAATGGGATTATAATAAGTGGTATAAAAAGAATTATGACACAAATATTTTTCTCAAGGTATCATATAAAGAAAATATTAAACTGTTTCTTATTTTTACATATTTAGGTCCTTTGCAAACAGTTGTGGGTGGTGGAACATTGTTTTAATTTAATATTTGATTTAATTATGACCAAGCTTAAAACCATTAATGTAAGATTCAGTGTATGAGCGGAGGTGTGATTCTACATTCAGAGCTTTTTAAAGTCTCTTTCAATCTGTTTACCCATGAAATATGAATGTAATTCTAGAATGGTTAACAGTGTTATTTTTTCAGCAATCAGGTATCAGCTTTAGAGAAATTCTTATCCATTGCTATCAAAAATAAGTAGTCCTTGACTCACAACAATTCGTTTAGTGACCTTTTGAAGTTGCAATGGCACTGAAAAAAGTGATGTACAACCAGTTCTCACACTTAATGATCATCCATGGTCTTGTGATCAAAATTCGAGAGCTTGGTAACCAATATGCATGATTGCAGTATCATATGGTCACCATATGCAGGATCATATGGTCACCATTTATGACCTTCCCAGACAACTTCCAACAAGCAAAGTCAATGGGGAAAGACAGGTTTCCTTAACAAGCACATGATTTGCTTAACAATTACAATGAATCCCTTAACAACTCTGGCAAAAAAAGTTGAAAATTGGGCTCAGGTCACTTAACCACCACCTTGCTTAGCAACAGAAATTCTGGTGCCAATCATGATCATAAGTTGAGGACTACTTATATATGTGTTGGTTTCAGTTAGTAGCTGGCTATTTCTGTAGCTGAAAAGATTTAAATATTTTTCTATCTAGCTTCCAAAGTTACAGTATGTGCAAATAGCAGAAATAATTCCATTCTATTCTCCCATTCATTCTGTTCTAATTTTAACTTGGACAGTACCATGTTCAACATTAAAGTAAATATTTAGACTAAAGGTGGATTTTTATATATTTTTCCATTTCATCTGAAATTCAGAAGATGAAGTTAGGCTTTTCACAAAAGAATATTCTCATTAACTCTGAAAATCTATTAGTATATTTTGGAATAGAAGCATTTATATTGATTATTGGTTGAGAGAAATTTACTTTCTCCCATCCATCTTATGGCTTTCCATGAGAACATAAGAAACTTCTGTAACTGACTTGCAAGAAGTGGGGGTCTGATAATGTTCTCCCTGAGAAGACTTGGGTAGTTGAGTTTTGCTGATATTAAATATATGGTGATGATAGAGTTTTTTCTCATTTCCTAGTTGATTTCAATTCCTGAAGCCAAATAGCCACACAAGTTCTGAGGCATAGTTGAAAAGGAGAGGTCTTTTGGGATGATGGCGCTCATGTAAGAGAAGCCTTGTTGACCAGGTAATTTGATGTTTGGCAGGCACATTAAAGCTGGAACAAAAAGAGAAACTATAGCAAATGAAATAGCTCTTATTTACTGCATTTAGAAAAGTAATTGGAAAGCTAATGGTTATAAATCAGGGTGTAATAATTTGGTTCTTAGACTGATAAAGTTTTAAATGACTATTGTTTGAACAACCTAAAGCTGTAGACCAGGCATGTCCAACCTTGGCAACTTTAATATGTGTAGACTTCAACTCCCAGAATTCCTCAACCAGCTTAGCATAGCATACATAGCTAAAGTTTCCAAGGTTGGGTACACCTGCTGTAGACACTCCCTATTTCCAAACTAATGACAACAGGTACGATAATCAGCCCCAGAATTGGTAATGATAATATAGGGCTATAATTTTTGTTGGATGATCTCAACATTATTTTCCTAACATGTGAGATTAAGGATATTGTGTGATAGTTTAGGTATTCTGTTGAATTTCTTTTGTTTGGTATTGACATACAGATTGATTTCTTCCTTCTGTTAGCCATTGTGCAGATTTGCTAACATAGTATGATTGGAAATTTTATTGATTCTCATTCTGTTGCTTTCCATATTTTTATAGCTATAGGTAGTTCTTGATTGACAACAGGACTTGGTAAGCAATATGTCGCAAATGGCTTACTAGAGTGACTTGTGACCTTCCTTGCTAATTTTTCCATTGATTTTGCTTGTGGGACACCAGCAGGGATACCAGCAGGGAATGGCAACCATAAGATGCTGCAACCGTTGTAAGTGTGAGCCAGTTACTAAATGCCCAGATCACAATGCAGGAGTCCTGAAGTGGCTGGAACTTTGAGGAGTGGTCCTAAGTCTCATTTGTTTGTGCTATTGTAACTTCAAATGGTTGCTGAATGAGTAGTCATTAAACAAGCACTACCTGTTATCAGTTTCTACAGCCTTCCAATTTGGGAATGACCAGGGTGTTGATCTAACTTCAACTTGTAGTTCTAGAGATTCTTGTAAATAAGGAATATGTTGTAAGGATTTTTGGATGTTGACATCACTACCTTACAGAATTTCAATATATTTCTTTCATCTTTCTTTGATCTTCTTTGAATCAGTTCCTGTCTATTGTTGGTACTAGCATACCATCTTGAGATTGGAACCTCCTTCTGAATTTGGAGGCACTGCTTGTTTTCCATGTTTGTTTCTGTCTTCACTATTATAACAGATGTGATTGCAATATAACTTTTGTGTTTTTCTAACAGGTTTCTGAAATTCTTTAAGTTCTTTTCTGAGATCTTTGTATGTCTTCTCTTTGGCTTCTCCTTAGCAATTTTGACAATTTGGTTTGATATCCAGCTTGCTTTCATCTGATTCTTAACCTTTGGCAATATCTTTTCACGTTCATCCTCAACAGCTTCTTTGATTTTATTCCATAATTTCTCTGGTTCCTTATCAATAAATTTCAGGACTCAAAATGATTCTTGATGTTCTCCTTACAAATGCTTGTGATCATATAGTAGAAATTGATTGGCTTCATTTTTCTTCTTTAGTTTGAGTTGAAACTTGCGCATGAGCAGTTTGTAAACTCTTCCAAAGTTAGCTTCTTATCACTTCTTTGCTATTGAAACAAGTTCTTCCACCTGCTTGTACCTTGATCAGTTTGATTACTTTGTACTCCATCTAGTGATGTCCGTGTATATAGGCATCATCTTGATTGTTTGAAGAATGTATCATCAATGGAAAGTAATTGGATTGGTGAAAATTGGTAAATCATTATCTTGCTTCATTTCTTTTTCCAAGGTCAACAACATATTCCTCCTTAATTTTTCTAGCTTTGCCATTTCAATGGCAAAAGCTAGAAAATCTACAAGCAGTACATCTGCTTCCATCCATAATCAGTTCTGTAGTTTCTGTTGATCTAATGGATAAATAATTTTTCTTTTATAACCCTTGGTAGAATTATAAAGGTTTTGTTCTAGTTTCCACAAGTTCTGCCACTGACTACATGGAGTTACAAAGCTTTTTGGGGGGAAACAAAGGTAAATTTGGTCTATTTGGAATCTCAGCATGGGGTAAATTTATTGGGACTTCGGAGGGCACTAATTACCAAAAAGTTGAATTTTTATTATACTAATTCATGAAAGTGGACATTATATATTGTGCTGTATAAATTGTACAAAGCTAAGCTAGACATATTTCATTGGCTAAGTGCAGACCAAATGCATGGGCCAGCAAATGTAGTAAAGTTGCTAATGCAATCATAGCTTAAGTTTTATTTGCATGTATGTATCTAATATATATTTCTGATTATTTTGAAGTTTACCTTATAGAAGAGTGGGCATCAATGACTTTCTTAAAGATATTTCTAACCATTTCAGTTTTCTTTTTAAAATTATCATATGCATTCAGAATGACAATATATACCCAGAGCAGTAATCTAACTTGTTAATTACTTGTTTAATCACATCTTATATAGAGGAATGGATTGTATTTGCTGTTCAGTTTGTATTCTCGTGAGAGATCTTGGAGCTCAGTGAAACAAGGCATATTAAACCATGTCAACTCATCAGTGTGTTTGTATCTAATAGGTGTGTTGAAATACAGAAAATCCATTTGAAACTGAAGTCTATTCTTCATGCTGCAAAGAAGCAGATGAGTTAATGATCATCCATTTTTTTCAGTTAGTGTGCCCCTCTTTCATAACATCAGAAAATGTTAACAAAGCAGAGGGAGTGGGATCCAAAACTTCTACCTATGCTTGCACATGTCACTTGATATCAAACTCCTGCTGCCAGGCATACACACTAATAGCCAAGGAAGAGGATGAATTAATGCCCAGAGTGAGAGGAGGTGCTGAAATACTGCAAAGTGTTAAGTAGTAGTCACCTATTTATTATTAGATTTTCTGCTGCCTGTGGTGTTGTCAGAAGGGAATAAAAGAAGCAGGACATATTGCGGTCTGTTAATTGGACTCATAGCTGCATGATGTAATTATTATATTTTTTCCCTTCAATCATTTTCTTAATAAAAAGAGGAGCATGAAGAGGTGAGCTTGTTTAACCATTTCTGGTGAACAGATTGCATTGCAGGAGCTATTTAAGAAACATCCTCTTAACATATAAATTCATTCATTCATTAATTTAGAAAGTGTTCATTGAGGCATAGAACCTTCACATGTGGTGAAAGCTCACACACAAAGCTACAGGCATAGAAAGCCATTAATCAGCATACAGTCAATGTCCTAGTTTAGCACCCAACTGATTAAACAATCAAGCAAATTCTGTTTATATATTTATATATGTTTGAGAGAGGAAAGGAGAAGAAAAAAATAACATCTTTTTTTGTGAATTAATTTTGCATTAGGTGGGGGGAAAATAGAGATGTTAAATACACAGAATAGATCAACTTAAAATTGTTTCACTTAGTTGAACTAGTGAACTGAAAAAGGTTATAATGGAAGAACTTAGAATGGAATTCTAAGAGGAAGGAAAAATATGCCACTATTAAGACAAATAAATGCAGCACTCTTTTGTCTTTAATTTACTTAAAGCATTTGGGGTAGGACTCCTGTGTTCTTTCTTTGCCTCTTTATTGTATAAAAATGATATATTTTCCCTCTAAGAAAGTAATCTCTATGGTTATGCTATATAAACATGGTGCATAGCAGTCAGTGAGAACTTCATAGGAAATATGGGGAAAGAAACCCCTGAAGTCCTGTTAAAATTTTTCTCACATAATTTTAGTAGTTTTTTTCAAAAGAATACAGTATGTGAAATTGATCCTTAGGCTATATGAGGAGATGGTCTTTGGCCATACAGACATCTTTCTATTACAGGATGAATTAGGATGGATACTAGGTATTCTGCTATAAAGTATGGCTTTGAGCAGCGGAATGTAAGCATCATTAAAAGAAACACATGATTGAGAATTATTATCATTAAATTTTTATCTTGCCTTTTAAAATACATAATTCAAGGCAGCAAACATACACAATTTCCTGCCTATATTTACCCCACAAAAACAATAATCTATGAAGTGGGTTGCGCTGAGAAAGCATGACAGGCCCAAAGTCACCCAACTCGCTTTCATCCCTTAAAAGAGAACTAGAGCTATCAGTCTTCTGGTTTCTTGGCCAATCACTACAACACCAAACTGGCTCTCATTTCATTTTGTTAAGGGATTATATTCACTTCTTTGTATGGCTTTCTATCTCAACTTTTAAAATGTGTTGCTTACATTCTCTTAAGTCTTACATGATCCTACTTGGCTAATACCAGTAGAAATAGTTTGTCTTTTGTTACCTTTAGCTTTTCTCATAGAATTCTTGATGTTATTGTACTTATTGTATGCGGAATAGGCATATTTTATTTTGTTCAATATTTTATTAAATACTACATGCTAAATTAAACAATGTTTTCATTCCCTTCATTGTATTATATATCTGTAGTGAATGCTACAGCTTGCTTGATAAAAGGTTGAAGGTCCTAAACCTATTGTCCAATAAGTCATCATGCAAGAGTAGTAGGCCCCACACACTATATACTCTGCTACCGTTTTTAGTGATTAAAAGCAAAATAAAAAAAGAAATAATTTGAGAGAGTGCCATCTTCTGGCCATGCAGCATAAGTATATTGGCTATAGGATTCAGCCCTTCCTTCTTGTTTGTTTTAATATTTAAAAAATGTGATACAAATAGATCTTTTTTAACTTTAGGTATTAAAACATAGACATTCAGTATGAAAGGAGGTAATTCAAGAACTGCTCAATCTTTGTAAATTAATTGAAGAAAGAAAAATAAGAAAGAATATACATTTGTCTGGTCAGATCACATCTGCTACAATGAAGAACAGTCTACCCAAAATAACACCGTTTAGAAAGAAAGATGTCAAATTATTATGGAACCCAAAAATATTCCAAGAGAATAAAACCTTCATAAGCATAGCCCAAAATTCAGATTAAAATTCAGCCTCATAAGTTGTATGGAGATGGAAATGGAGATGAAGAAAGAAAATAAAACTTGGCACAACAGAAAAAAAAGAAATTAGAAGGTAGTACAAATTCCTGACTAGATATATTCCTCTATTTCTATAGAAATATAAGTCTTCCAAAAAATTAGTGTCCTCTGCTTCAGTAGCATAGATTTTTCCAGTTTCTTGTCACCCAGTCTCTTCCGATAAACCCTAATTCTAACCATTTCAATCTCCAGCACAGTGATCTGATCATGACAGCATGTTGGAACTAAACTATAATGCAATTATTCTCCACCCCACCCACCTCACCCTATTATGGTCAGTGGATTGTGGGTTCATAAACAAGTGTAAAAAACTTAGGTATATATAATTATATATATGGACCCCTATAGTTTATAAACATAGACTAATATGAAGATAAATTAATTTTGACAGCTTTTTAATGAAAGCAAAATGTGTGAATACTATAATAAAATGTAGACATATCATAAGTTCCACAAGACAAGGTGAGTCAGTATCAGTTATGTGCAAAATATAATTATTTTATGTTAACCTTTCTGGATCAGCCTTACCTTTTAAAAGGCAAAGGCCTTCTCCTTTGCCCATTTTGTGAAATATAAATGAAGTGATAGTATTCCTTAACAGCCCCAGTTCTGGAAGTTTTATTGTTTGTGCTTTTGAATTATGTTACTTTCCATTCCTATAAATATATTTTCATTTGGGCCTTCTAAAATTCTCGTTTCTTATCAGTTTCCTGGGGAGAAAGATTCTTTATGACCCCAGCTGTGAAAGAGGGTTTGCCTTGTTAATGCTATAGCATAAGATATAATAGACATTTGTCTCTTATTGGAATAATCTTATAACAAGTGGCAGGACGTTGAACTCTTTAGTGGCTTCCTGTGTAAAACACCTATTAATATTGGGCATAGCCTTAAAGATTCTTGTATTCTGAAATTGGCTAGGCACTTTAACAAACTGATAAATCATTGAGTTATCAGTTACAAATATTTGCTCAGCTTGAAGCAGCAGGAAGAAAAGGTCAAAACACAATGGGAGATACTCTACTCAATACATTTCAGAGTAAATTACTTTCTTACATTCTTTGTATGGCGGTTATACTCAAAGCTGTATTGATTAGTTACTTCCCATGGGCTCATGGTCACTAAGCAATATCTCTTTTTTGTCCATTGCATAGTGTTCAGTATGCTAACAATCCTAAATTATATCATTCCAGATTTTTTTCACATGTCATTACTAATTATTTTTCTAAAATGATCAGCTGGAGCCAGAGAAGAGTATGCTATTTAATAGAAAATACAGTCAAAGACCAGCCATTAAAAAAAGCAATGAAACCAGAATAAAATACAATGAAAATATAATAGAAGTAAAGACAAAAAGAGAATAAAAGCCTAAAACAGAGAGATAAAACCAGAGAATAACCAAGAACTGACACCAACATCAACAGCATCAGGTTAAAACAGTTTTTGTTTTCTGATTGAAATAGTTGCCAGTAAGAACTGAGCCACTGTATTTGTAATAAATGAACTCTTCTGCGCATTTATTAGAGGCATGCAGCCTCTGCCTCAGAGTGGGGTTGAGTTCTGTAAATGAGGGATGTGAAAAGGGTAGAGTGTACAGTGTCTTAGAAGAGATAAAAAGAAAATGTGGGTGAGGGTTTCAGGCTCAAATCACAAAGGGTCTTCAAAAGAGAGATTCAGGGTACCTGCCTTCTAGTATTACTGTGGGGAATATATGTATTATTTATTTATTTAATAATATAATTATATATCAAATAATTACTATATCAAAATGGACTGGGCAAAGAAGTCTGTGGAAGAGTGTGGCAGAGGTGAGATTGAATAGATATTTAGCATTAATAAGTGGATTCCAGTTTCAAAACCTTTCCCAATGAGACTCACAAATAGCCCTCAATCCATCTGCCATACTACAGTATAAATTGTTATCTTCCATCCTGAAGGTGTGCTGTGAGAGGAAATTAAGTAGGCCAGTGGATGACTTGTAAAATAAAGTTTTAACCAGTAAAAGAAATGGCAAACGCAGCTTGCCATTTCAAGGGAAACCAATCTTGATTGCACCCAGATCAGAGCGTTTGAGGTGTCTCATGGGAGCTGAAAGGGAGTGCACAAAACCTTGGACTGGACAGACTCTAGGGCTGTAAAAGGTAGTTGTGAACTGTAAATCACTTGTGAAATAGATTTAGATTTAAGCAGCTTTATGGTATGTCCCAGAATTGAGGCAAAACTCAAATTTCCTTGGTGTTATTATCAGCTTTGTCAGTCAGTTTTAATTTGTTCCTATCAAAGGCTAGAATACAGTGGCCAGATACTTAAACATGTCTGTGAAGACTCTCACTCGTCCAGGGTAATTGCATCGCAACAAAGTTTAAAGAACAGGCATCTGGACTGGATTTTTCTCAAGTCGAAGACGTTTCACCTTTAATCCAAAAGGCTTTCTCAATTCT
>JANHZU010004493.1:42547-53868 GCA_032468055.1 Acrochordus granulatus
GGAAGGGCCTTAAGACCTGGCTCTGCGAGATGGCCTGGGGCTCCAGGGGGGGCTCATTATCAGCATGGAGGTGGCTGGTGGACCACTAACCCCCCTTTTTATATATGAAATCTTTTTAGTCCACCTTGCTAGTCTGCTGGGTTTTTTATTTTATTTTAATGGGGGGTTATTTTTATTGTTTTTAATATATTGGTTTTTTTATTGTTGTTTGCTGCCGAGAGTCTTCGGATTTCGGCAGCATATAAATTTAATAAATAAATAAATTTAATAAAATATATGACTAAGAACAGGGACAGGTCTTTTGATGAAAATCATCCATGTCATAAATTCAAAGCAGAGACATGGCTGATTAAATGATATTGACTATCTGTAAATAACACTGCCTATTAGAGAGAATGAGGTGGTTAAAAACAGGTTTTTGGACTGTAATATTTTGGACTATAGGACACAGAAGAAGTGTTGTTTTTATTTTTCTAATGCTTTAGAAAAACGTTTACCACGTGGTTGTTTGTTGTATATTGAAGTCTTAAAGCACTCTTAAGTATTTAATACAGCATAAACATTTTTGAGGACTTAAGATGCATATGGAATTCCTGAGAATTCTGAGGAGGGGAGTCCTAAATCAAGGCGGATTTGGGATTGTGATAGTTAAATCAAAGGTAAGCGCAACACAGCCAATGCATAGACAATTATCTTGCCAATGGCCATTCACAAAATTTTTGAGTATATCCCCGACATTGTTCCACTGGTGAGCAAGGAGCACTATTCATCATTGTATCCATTAAACATTACATAATACCACCAAACATCTAAATTACTTTAAAACTTTCTTTCACACTGGAATCCTTGTTGTTAATCTGTTCTCCCTCTTCTCTTACCCTCAGGAGAAGAACTGCACTAATAACAATTTTTTTTAATTAATAAATTACGACGACTACTCTGAGGTCAAGGACAAAAGCAAACTGGGAGGATTCAAATGTTTTCCCAACTGTTTTTTGAACAGCACGTGTTCCAAAGAAAAAACTTTTTAAATTGTTCTGCTTTATCTAGGAGGAGGATACAGGCCAGTGCCATCCTGTGAGAGCAGGCAGACTTACATCTGGCGGTGCTAAACTGAGTTAGTTCCTGTAATAGGGGCAAAAGCAAGAGGGGTCAATGGGGTCTACTGACACAGAACTGGTTTCCCAAAATGGGACCGCAACCACACTGGGTGAGAGACAGTTTTGTGCCGTGGTTAAGGCACCAGGCTAAAAGCCGGTACACTGTTGAGTCCTGCTTTAGGCACAAGCCCAGCTGGTTGACCTCGGGCCAGGCACTCCTTCTCAACCCTAGTAAGGAGACAATGGCAAACCTCTTTTGGAAAAACAAAAAACTTGCCAAGAGTCCAGGGACACTCCAGGAGTCAAAACTGACTTGAAGGCCCGCACACAATGTGGGGCGGAGACACGGTACCGATCGCAGGCGGGTGTGCCTCTCCCTCAGAAGAAGTTTGCTGAAGGTGAGTGAGCCAAAGAGAAGCCGAGCGCTGATCTGAAGAACGGCGAGAAGCAAGTCTTGTTGAATGCCAGGGACGAGCGAGGCCCTTTCTCCCACCTGCCGGGCGCCTCTGCATGGCCCGGTCTTGCGGTCTTTCCCGCCGAGCAGTGACCTCGAACCACACCCCGCCAGCCTTTTGAGGCCTCAACGGCTCAAAGCGGACGGATGCCGTCTGAGCATCACAGGCGAAGAAAGGGAGGAGCACCCGCCTAGAAAAACCGGCGCATCCAGTTTGGCCAGAGCACCCCCACCCCCTTGACGTGCTTCTACGCCAGTTAGTAAGCAGTCGCTTTCTCGCTCTTTCCCCGGGCCGAGAGATCCCAGCGGCGGCGAGGAGGATGTCCCCACAACTCGAGGGTTCGCCTTTGGCCTGCCTCGCGGAAGGAGCTCTGGCCGCCTCACCGCTTTCCTTCGACCGAGCATCGCCAGGCTATCTCATAGTGGGCGGCTGGATTGGGGGCTGAAACACGAAGGACTGGGGAGGAACTTTCTCTCTTTTTGGCCCTTTCCTCCCCGGTCTGGCGGTTGAGAGCTGCAAGGTGTAAAATCCTCTCCTCGGAGGAGGAGGTAACAAGAAAGCATTTTGCAACCCGCCCCTCCGAGGAGGGCGCCCTGTGGTCTCAATTCAATTCAATACCCACAACTCCCGGGCAGTTTGCGGGAGAATGGGGTAGAAATTCCCCCGGAATAGAGAGCTGCTTCTAATTTTCTAAGGGAAAAAAATTGTTTCTGGGTTTTTGCTCAGACTGTTGCTTTTAGGAATTATGGACTTTAGAGTATGTGGACCTGTTAGTGATCAGTCCATGTCAGCAAGTGTCAGAAAGTAAAGAACGTTTTTCCTAAGTAAGTGATGGAAAGTTATCAGGATTCCCTTTGAATTAATAATAAAATTCAGGGATTTTTTAAAAACTAGGGGTGTCTGCAAGGGAGGTCAAAAAAGTCAAGATGGTGGCCATGAGAACATTTGCCTCACTTTTTTAATATTCCTTCTGGTGGATTTCGAAAAGTAAGTTAGTATTTATAGTACAGTAGAATGGCTTGTTTAACAGTATCCGCCCAGAGCTGCTTATGGCAAATGTAATAACTATAGGCACTGAACTAAACATGCTATCAAATAAATATACAGTCAACATTTCCCTTGGTTAGTTTTAAGTTATTCAGGTGACAATAGTAGCTTGCATATGAATTACTTCTATACGAATGACTGCAACAGATTAAGTTACTCACTAAAAAGTTTTTTCCATTATTTGCTTGGTCACCAACATGACAATTTAATGTACATATTTAAAAAATCAAAATTCTCTAGTAATGAAACTTAACATGTCCAGTAAGAAAAGCTGAAGTTTATTATTTTTGCTAAATATGGTTTGTATTATGTCTGTTTTATACAAATATCTCAATATTAGTCTGTTTTTCAGCTCTGGTATTGTATTAAATGTGGACTTGGAAAATGTATGTAAGCCACGGAAATACCCCCCACTCATCCAGAAACTTTATTACCTTCTGAAAATATAACAGAATTTTCAGAAATGTGTTCACATCACAATGGCTCGTACTTTGGCTCTTGTTTATAAAAAAAGTAAGATTCTATGGCTTGTGTTCCACATTACATTTGGAAGATTTTCTGCCTGTCTTTAACATTAGTCCTAGAAAATAAGATTAAGTAAGCAATAATGACAGATAAATGAATTTCCATCAAGAATTATTTGCCTGAAACTTGACATCTCATTAGAGAATTAAAATAGTTAAATTAATATTATGAATGACAAATGGCCTGACTACTGCAAGTCAGGGTTAAAAAAATGTTATTATATACAATTTTTCCTTGTAGCATTGCTCTGGAGACTAACAGTTTTAGGAATGTTTCTTTATAACAATTAAACTATCTTAAAGGAGGTGCTACAATAAATTTCTATGTGAACTATTATTTGAAGATCATCATCATGAATCTACCTAGAGCAGTTTGCAGACAACTAATGACGTATTAATTGTGCAACTCATCATACAATATAAGGGAGGGGTAACCTTGTAAATCAACAATTTGATCTTGGAGCAGATTCAACTCCAGCTGCTTTAATGGTTATGCTGCTGCTTAGCATAATTACAAGCAAGGATAATTACTACATATTTAGTGACCCTGAGAGGCTGCTTAAGGCATGGATTCTCATATTCAAGATTCTTTCTCCTCTAAGATCTGTATCTCCCAGTTTCAGGATTTCTTGAGGACTTCCTTACAACTAAGAGCCAGTTTGGTGTAATGGTTAAGGTACTAGCCTAGAGATCCAGGAGACTATGAGTTCTAGTCCCACCTTAGGCATGAAAGCTGGCTGGGTAACCATGGGCCAGTAACTTTCTCTTAGCCCAACCCACCTCACAGGGTTGTTGTTGTGGGAGGACAAGGAGAAAAAAGGAGTATTATGTATGTTCGTGACCTTGAGTTATTTAAAAACAAGGAAGATGAGATAAAAAATTAAAAATACCTGTTATTTTGAGAAAAAAATAGTATTCTTTGGCATCTGTGTACATTTTCTATGCAACCACTATAGTTTCTCTCATCTATAAAGAAGACCTAGACCACTGTGTAATTAAGACTCCTAATCCTTGATCAAGCTGGATTCATGGATGTTAATCTTCACAGGTAACAATATTTCTCTCAACCTTATCTTACCAGATCATTCTGATGTCAGGCCAACTTGAAATAAATTGTCAGGGGAAATAGGGCCCTTGAATTCTCAAAGAAAGAACAGAACAACAAAAGAGCTGTTCATCTCTCTTTAATTTTATTTTTGCCTCCAACCCAGTTTTAACTCTCAGCAACTTCCTGAACAAGTTCTTGCAGTTTTCTTGGCAACATTTTTGGAAGTGGTTTGCGCTTGCCCTCTTCCTAGGACTGAGAAAAAGTGTTTGGGTAACCTGGTGTAACTCCAAATTAGCTCTCATTCATCTTAGTATAAAAGCCTTAACCAACAGGTAAGCCAAACTAAGCTAATACCCATTCTAAAACTGTATGATTAGGACTGTTCCTAGTGAAGAACAGTGGCACCATCAGAAGAAACTCCAAGTACATAAAAAGGGACTTGCAAACCCAGTGAACATATCACTAGATTTAATTACTGTTGCTTTAATGGATTAAATATAGACACATCTACTTCTGATAGAAATGACAATCTATTACTTGAAAGTCATGGTCAGAAGCCCTGAATCAGGTATCCCCCAAGTGATATACCATGGCTTTTCCCAACTTTGCAGCTCCCTCAAGTAAGTACTCTTTGCACCAACTTTGTTGCCTCTTCAGTAGAAGAGGAATGCATTTTATACTTCCATATGCTTTTGTCAACAAGGTTTTAAATGTTCTTGTTTGTTTGTTTGTTGATCAAAATGTATTTGCTATTCTAAAAATTCTGAGCTCTTGAGATGTGCTGCCATTATTCTATTGTTACAATTGTTGAAAAACATCTTTAGTTGCTCCTGTCAGGGGCTGCCACAGCGAATCTTCTGTTTCCATCTTCCTCAGTCTTCAGCATCCTCCTCAGTCACACCGACCTCTTGCATATCCTCTCTCACAGCATCCATATACCTCCTCCTAGGCCTTCCTCTTCTCCTTCTGCCCTATAGCTCCATCCTCAATAATCTCTTCCCAATATACTCTTCATCCTTCCTCAAAACATGCCCAAACCACCTAAATCTCACTTCTCTCAGTTTATTGCCAAAACTTCCCACCTGTGCTGTCCCTACTCATTTCTAATCTTGTCCAACTTTATCACACCCAATGAGAATCGCAGCATCTCCAACTCTTCCACCTCTAGTTCTGCCTCTTGTCTTTTGGTCAGGGCCCCGTCTCCAGGCTGTACAGCATTGCTGGTCTCACCACCGTCTTCTAAATCTCCCCTTTCACTCTTGCAGATACCTTTCTATCACGGATCACTCCTGGCACTCTTCTCCATCCACTCCATCCTGCCTGCACTCTCTTCTTCATTTCTTTGTCACATTTCCCGTTACTTTGGACAGTCAACCCTAGGTATTTAAAGCCATCCACCTTTACCACCTCCACCCCTTGCAACTGTATCCTTCCACCGTCCTCTCTCTCCTTTATGCACATGGACTCTGTCTTGCTCCTACTGTCTTTCATTCCCCTTCTCTCCAGTGCATACCTCCATTTCTCCAGGTTCATCTCAGTGTACTCCCTACTTTCACTGCCCTAGTGCCAGTCCCAAGCCCGAATAAATGGAGAGGGTTGAGTCAGGAAAGGCATCCGGTGTAAAACCTATGCAGACTTAATATACAAATTCCTTGTTATAAGAAATGTAAATATAAATGGTATACTAAAGAAAATGAGCAGCTGTTATTCTTAGCCCTTCTTCGACACAGTAAGATTTAATGGATTAATTGGGAAGGATATCCACTATTCCCAAATACCCGATCGATTCAAAAGTATATCAGTTGCATCGATTTACATGGTGAGAATTAGAACTGATATAATTTACATCACCTCCATAATGACATCAGTATTTCATCTGTGGGACAATTCCATTGCACAAATTATATATATTATCATGTTAAGGCAAAACATATATAAAAATCTGATATTTTATTTATTTATTACATTTCTCTGCCACTCAACTTGCTGTAAGTGACTCTGAGCAGCTCACAATAAAATAATAACACAAACATATAAAAACATTTAAAAAGCAAAAGAGGATAACCAGCTAAAAATGTTCCCTGTTGCATTCAAATTTCTGCTTATTAAGGTCCTACTGTACAAATTTGTGAGTAAGCTCTTCATAGGTAAGTTACAGGATTTACTCCACTTGTAAGCAGGTCCAGGACAATCAACGTGCAATGTGATTTTTTTTGTGGCACTGAGATCTCCAAGTAACTCCACTGCTAATTTTAGCAGTGGCATGACCTCTTTGTTTAAAATGTCAAGAACATGACAGCAGAGACATAGCCAATTATCTCCAAAATCAAATGGCCCCCATAGATCAGCAAAATTGATGGTCACAATGGTTGTCTAAATTGTTCACACAGAGAGCTGAAAGGAAAGAATTATCTACTCAAGAGCAGCTTTTAATGAATATGGCAAGTTCTGTCTCCAGACATTTGATCATATAACAGATCTTCTTCCAGAAATACAATTCTAAGATTATTTATCGAATGCAGAAGCAAACTATTTTTTAAATTAAATTGAACATTGCTACATTAGAATTCATAGTTCTGCAGAATTTTACAACAGGCTAAATGTACTTTCAAAATAAAGATCTTCAAAACCATTCACCATCAACTAATATACTGGGTGGTATTTTTTGAGTGAAGTGTTCAACAACTTTTGCTTAACAACTTTTAGTTTATTGCTTTCAATTCTACTTGGTTGCAGTAGAAACAAGACTTGAGCCATTTTTAAATCACATATTTAGAGACGCTTCAAAGCAGCATCGAGAAAGATGTCTAGATTTGTAGTTCATCAGCATCTGGGGATACATGCTACCTACATCCATTAAAGAATATTTTACTTATTTATTAATTAAATGTTTGTGCCCACCATCTGAGTATCGAATACATCAGAGATATCGACAGACTTGTTATAGAATGAATTATTTGCGTCCCTAGGCCACACATGCAGTAGTAAAAAGCATAATGTTGAAGAAAAACAGATTATTCCCAACTATGCATCCCTCCTCTAAATTCTCTGATGCCCTAGGCATGTTCATGTGCAAACACAGAACTGCTGGCCCACTCTTTAAAATGCACAGGCAGGAATCCTTTTAGAAACTACAGCTAATATGCATGTCAGTAATTGAAGCAGAGGATCCCTCTTTGGCATCACAAGTTTTGAAGTGCTTGAATTGCATTCTTCATCCATATTGATGTCTCCTGCTATCTTGATTCAGCAAGTTGCATAATTGTGCTATAAAATCTTTTCCCCATACCTTCTCTTTTGACATTCCTTTACTTTGGCAATAATAATAATTGTAATAGGTGGATAAAAATGCCAAATCCACTCTCAACGTCTGGTTGACCATGCAACAAATAATAACAAACTTTCCATCTGTCAATTGTGAAAAGCTACTTTACACTGCTTGGATCCTCACATATATTATTCTGATATGTTACAACATCCTAAGTTCTTGGGAAGAACTTGACGCAAATGAAAGCCAACACTAGCTAAATCACTGGCAGTTGCGATTTCACATTGTTGTATATCTAATGACAATAATAAACCGAAACAAAGCACAAGGGAAGATTTTTTTTTCTGCAGGAATGACCTCTGAAATCAAATCTGATCTTTCCCAGAGATGGTCTGAGCTTAGACAGAACTCACAGGAGGCCGAGTTTTTGTTGTATCATAGTCAGGAGTAAAATCCCGGGAAAACTTAATTCACTGCATTCAGGAAGCAAAAAAACAAAAAACAAATAAGGATAAGAAACAGCAGGACACAGGCAATTGCACAAACAAAGTCTGAAGGACGGAGCCTGCTTCCTCTCAACTTCTAGACAGCAGCAGATGTTTCTGCTTATCAAGAGGGGAGGTGGTGGTGCTTAGTCAGCCAAGGAAACAAAGAAAGCAGAAGGCAAAATGATTATTTTCCAGTAACTGTTCCCCTTCAGCAGCTTCCTTCAGTTCAGGCTTACCTGGAGATGGCTCACAATGCAGAATGGTTCAGGTTTCTGAAGACCACAAGTGGAGGTAACGGTGAGCTTGTTGGCTCGGCCAATCAGCAAGTCTCCTGTAGCCGGATAGCAACTTCCTTCTGCACATCCATAACTATATTCTGGTTCTTGACCCACTACAATGGCCCAGAGACCTAAAACCAAGAGCATCAATAGCAGAGACAAGAGAAGAAAGCATTTCACTGGGGGGAATACAATATTGTGATCGACCATGTTCAACACTCAAGATGCTACTTTGAAAAACTAAGGAAAGACAGCTGAGTAATGTTCTTCTGTTTAGGGAAAACTTTTCTGTAGTGTTAAGATTTTATCCTAGGTAGAATCAAATTCTTCTGAATTCTACAGTCTATGGCATCATCATCTCAAGATAATCCAATCCTGAATACTCATTGTACAGTTGGAAAGCTGTTTTAAGCAGGAGGTATCAATAAAGAAACAGTTCTAGGGTGATACATGCAGCCTTCCATTGCCTATGGCAAGATGAATAAGCATCAATAAACCAAAAGCTCAGATAACAGTGGACTGAAAGCATACACATCTGCATTTTAGGATGAGAATTAAAAATGAACAATATCTATCCTTACTATACTTATTCCTAGTTTGGATTTCATATATCTGAAAGTGCTTAAAATTAAAGACAAGGCTGCAGACAGATTTTCCCCCCACAATTTTCCTTCTTTTTTTCTTCTGGCATTAATTACTTACAATATATAATTAGGCATGTAAGATTTGTATCAGCTTTCTCAGAAAAGGATAGTGCCAGAAGATGTAAAAAAAAAAGAGTTGATTTGCCATATTTCCTTCTGGGGACATTTTTAAGTCTTTAAAAATGCTTGAAAGGCATATATTCAACACAAGGCACTTCTCTTGAAACACAGGATTAATAATAGCAAACACTTTTTGTCTTTCATCCAGTAATCCAGTTAAAACTCCAGTTAGGTTTCACCCAGTTATCAGAAAAGAATTGGATCCCATTGTTCATTTCATATGTGACTAAAGGTAAGGTGGGGTAGCTTATTGTACTTATTTTTTTACTCCATTTCTTACTTGGAATTAATTTAAGAAACAGTGATTGAGGCAGGCAAGATAGGCCCCCAGCTGGTATAACTCCTCCCCTCCCCAATGTTTTACTTTTTTCATGCTGGCTGGGGAAGAATTAAAATTCTATGTTTCTGGCCAGCATCAAATTCCCTATCTTAGTCTAAAAATCAGAAGTCTAATAATTTTCTGACTAACAAAATTTGTTAAGTGCGACCAGACTCCTGGTTTTTATTTTCCTTTTTTTTTTGGCCACCATAGACTAACAGGTCTCCCTCCTATAATTTATTTATTTAACAGATTTCTATGCCACCAGTCTCTGAAGATTCTTGGCTGTCAACTATCAGTTACAAATCAGCATATAAATCCTCACTCCAGTCCCAAACAACTTACAAATCAGCATATAAATCCTCACTCCAGTCCCAAAATTATTTTGGCAACCTTGAAGTAGGACTATTCCAGAGGTCAATGCTCAAGTACAGAAAACCTCCAGATGGCAGCAGAGAGAGAATGTGAGGTTAGTATCTCTTTACTGCCATCTACTGAATATCCGATTTCCTGTAGCCCAGCTTGGTGGCTCAGCCTTCTTCTGTCCAGAGGATCAAATAAAGAATGGGCTGGATAGATGGGGGATAGAAGAGTTTGACCTGCTGCCTTTAGCTCCTTGAAGGAAAAGTAAGAAAAAAGATATAAAAAAAATATGTTCCTATGAAAACAGACAGGGCGGTATTCCAACTTGGTATTGATCACTGGATGACTATAAAACACATGTGTCAAATTGACTATAGTACAAATACTTGCCTAGGCAGAATAAACTCCACTAAATGTACAAAAATAGGTTCCCAAATTAATCTTAATCTTTACCCATTCCCCTGATTGCAAACTCTTCCTCAAATCAATGAGATTTACCTCCCACTAGACACAGATGTTGCTTTTGCACAGCACATTTAACCTGCTTATTGAATTACTCCATGTCTCAGGCTGACCCCACATCAAAGAGGTTTGCACCCAGGCTAAGACAATCCCAAACCAAACCAAAGCTAATCCTAACCAACCTTCGCCCGCGGTTCAATTCAGTATTCTTTGACTTAATAAGCCTGTTGCCTGGACACCACTCTCAGACCCGAGGGGGAGAAAGACCTTGCTAAGAGCCACCCCAATAGCTTCGGGGTTAACCGACTCTGCGATAATCTCCAGGTGGACCTTCACCCAGCGGGCTCTTTCCCCTCCAGCGAGAGGAAGGCGACCCAGCCCGGCGCAGGCAGGCGATCGCGGCGCAGGCCGGCCCAACGCGCGCAGAGGCGGACGAGGCAGCCCGTGGCAACTGCGCGCCCGCATCCTGCGGTGAGCAAGCGCAGGAATGCGTCCCGACTCCGGCGGGGCTGCGATGGGATTCGGCGGAGCCTCCTCGGGTATTACTGCCCGCCCTGCGTCGGAAGAAGACCAAGGCGCTTTTCGAGGACGGCGGCGTTGCGCTCGGAAGGGACAGTGCATGAGCTTCCTCAAAGCGGACCGGGATCTTTGCAACCCACTGGGTGGCATGATTCGAGTAAGTGCAACGGAACGCCGAGTCAGGCGAAAATCTCATGGAGTCCAAAGGAACCTCTGTCTTCGCACCCCAGATCTGTAAATGCGGGGTTAAACTCAACCTGATTGTGGCTCCGTGACTTTTTACGGTTCGGATCGGCTTTGACGCCGACACCCTAACCTTCAGAAGCGATGCCTCTCCGATGAAAACCGCGCTCAGCATCACTTCGAAAATACGTGTTCTTCACCCCAAATGACGGCGAAGATGGACGCTGCTGTCCCTGATGCACAGAAGCAATTCAGCGTGCGTACAGTCGAGGGTGTTCCCCTCCCTCGGGGAACGCGCATAGAATTTGGAGCCTCAATTTTCCATCATTTGCAACCCGATCCTACAGTTAACTCAGAAGTGAGTTCGTTATTGTCAAAAACGGACTCGCGCAGACGCACACAAAGAGTTGTTTCACGTATTTATTAATTAAATTTATATGCCGCCGAAATCCGAAGACTCTCGGCGGCTAACAACACTAAAAACAACAATTAAAAACACTTAA
>JANHZU010004493.1:101309-113239 GCA_032468055.1 Acrochordus granulatus
CTTTATTGTCAGAAGTAATCCCTTTCACTAAAAACTGTATCTTACAAATGATTTCTGTTAGAAATACGTTCTTTTAATTTTACTCTCATAGACACCAATTGCCAAAAGTATTGGAAATGACAGCTCCAAATTAAGTCAGGTAGACCCATCTCCCAAAACAAGCTTCAATACTTGACATGAGTTTTAAATTAAAAGCAGGTGTAGAGAATAAGGCAAATAAAATGGAGCAAGGAAAATGATTGTGCTTTTATAATGGGAATAAATTCTCGCTTTGTTTTTGGGGTGATTATATATGTGTGTATGTATATATAGATAGGCACAAGTCTCAAGCAGTTAAGACCCTGGGCTTAATAGGTATAGATGATCGATAGGCATGTGTGGCACAAGCAGTTAAGATACTGGGCTTGTCAGCCAGAAGGTCAGCAGCTTAAGTTCGAGACTCAAGAGCCACTGCGTAACAGGGTGATCTCCTGTTGTCTGCCTAGCTCCTGCCAACCTGTTTGAAAGCACGTAAAAACACAAGTAGATAAATAGATATAATCTTCACTGGGAAAGGTAAGAGCATCCATCTGCCTTGGTGTATAGTCATGCTGGTCACATGATCACAGAAGTGTCTTTGGACATACTGGCTCTTTGGCTAGGAAAGGGAAATGAGCATCACCCCCTAGAGTTGGACACGACTGGCAGGGAATACATATATTATAAAAATTCCCTTCTGGTGGTATGTGTCTTAATCTTGGGTCCACTACCAGAGGCCTGGAAGATTGAGGATTTTGTGCAGTATCTTAGCTGCTCTGAGCACTGCATTCTTTTGGACAGAGGACTATGATGTTATTCCTGGGATTTGTTGGAGCCACTCTCTCATCTTAGGAGTCATAGCTCCAAGAGCATCTATCACCACTGGGACCACTTTGATCTTACCTTCCACATTGTCTCCAGTTCCTCCTCCAGGCCCTGGCATTTCTCCAACTTCTCATACTCCTTCCTGATGTTGTCACATGGCATCACCATTGCTATCTTCTGGTCCTTGTCTACTACGATGTCTGGTTGATTTACTAATACCCGTCTGTCTGGAAGTGTCACAGGATCTTAGCTCTGTTACTCTCTACAACCTTCTGGGGAATCTTCCATCAGAACTTAGGGAAGTCTAGCTCTTATTCTGTGCAAATGTTCCTGTACATAATGCCAACTATTTGGTTGTGCCGTTCAATGTATGCTGTTTCTGCCTGTATCTCACACCTGGCACTACTGTCTCTGAGGACTCTCTGCATAATCTTCACCTTGTATCTATTTAGTGAGGGAGAGACCCCTGCTTCTATGGATCTGGTGCTTAGTTCTTGTGCTATGATCTATGCCTCAGTGCACATTTAATCCAGTCCTTTCTGATATCTGGTAGGATTTCCCAATGTCTGCCACCTTAGCTATTTGCTGATGGTAGATTCCCCTGCAGTCTTGTCATGGTACTTCCTTTGCTTGATCTTCCTCTCAAGACTGCTGCTGCATTTTCTCAGTAGTTCATCTGACTGGTATTCAAGACAAACCTTCAATTTCAACATTTGATAGAATTAAAAAACTTCTAGGAATACAAATTATGATCTACCTCCCTAATCTGGGCACCTTCAAATGAACAAGCTTTAATTCCCAAAATTCTCAGCATTAGCCATGCTAGTTGAAGAATTGGTCAACATATTTTTAAAGCCCTACATGGCACAGGGCTAGGTTATTTGCAGAACTGCATCTCCTTTGGGATATCTGCCTGTCCTACCAGGTTAAATAGGATAGATATACTCCAGGTCCCCTCTCTTAAATTATACCATCTAATGGGACCTTGGAGATGTGCCTAGACCCAACTCTTTGGAACAGCCTTCCATTTGAGTTCCAAAGGATCTCTACCCTATTAGCCTTCCAGAAAAGTGTGAAGTCCTAGTTCTTCCCCAAGAATTGGGCTAGGATGGGGTTGGAGTTGCATGGATGATTAGTCTGGTGCCCTGGGGGGAAGGGTGTATTTTAACTTTTTAAATGGGTTCAATTCAGTGTGCTGGCTTTGACCTTTAAGAATTTCATGGCATGAAGCTGAGTTGAAGGATTGCCTCTTCCTGATTACACCTGCCCATCCCATGAAATCTGGCAGGAGGTATGCTAAGAGGTCCTGTCTGCTAGGGAGCTATATTTGGCAGGACTCAGGAAGTGGGTCTTTTCTGTCATGGTGCCAACCTTATGGAACATCCTCTCCACTAAGTGATGTTGGTTCTGCTCCTGTTCATTTTACAGAAGTCCCTCAAAACCTGGTTATGCCATCAGTCCTGAGGGTCCCAGGGTAACCTGCAATGTACTGACTCCATTGTTGTTGATATCTACTGGTTTTTTAGTCTTTAATCATTTTGGGGGGGTAATAGTTTTTATATATTACGGTTTTATAATTTTTATTGTATACCACCCAGGATCACTTTTTCATGAAACAGGCAACCATATAAAATTGATGACAATGACTGAATGAACTGTTGTGAGTTACATAAAGTCACTGCATGAGATAGGTAACTTATTTAAGTCCTGTAAATAAACAAATATTCCAGGTTTGGAATGCTGTACTGTAGTGCACGGTAGTGTCAAGCAATAAATGGGAAAAGAAAAGAATAATTCTGAATGTATCTGTTTTTGAAAATACCATTTTTGACCATTCTGTTACCAACTATCTATAAGCTAGCAGACAGAATCCTTTTAAATAGTAAAGCTTCTTTAACTTTTTAATATTCCCACACAATAGCGCCATTTAAACAGATTTTTAATATCAGTACATTTGAAAGTCAAATCTCAATGCCTAAGAAGAGCATAGAGACTACAGTTCTGGAAGTATTCTCTCAATTTGGACACCAGGAGAACACAGAGGAGGAACATGCAATCACAGAACAATGACCAAACTCTAAATACATAGGGATGTTTGGTCCAAAAACAAAAAACAACAAAAAACATTTAAACATAATTAATCCAATTACTGCTAACACAGCTTCTCTGAGTAAGTTAGATATTGCATTTGTGGTGTAGGATGTGCTTTTCCTTCAGCGAACCAGTGGAGCCTGCTTGAGTGAAATCAGCACTGAGCGCATGCGGGACACATCTTTCGCCTGCTTACTCGACTTGGGGTTAAAGTCACAGAGTCGAGCCACACGTTCCCACTCGGTGCCAGGAGATGAGTCATCAACATCATTCACAAAGACTTCTTCAGCTGCCCTAAAAACAATGCAACACCATGTTTCATTTCAGCCAAACAGGTTTCCTACCTATTCTCCCATGAGCTACTTCCTAATTATTTGCAAAATCATCATCATCATCCAGAATAGGGTAAACTTTCCCACTCTTCTGTCTTTAGATTTTCAGATTCGGGAAGAAGGAAGGGGAAATAATCAGGCCATATGATCAGAGAAATGCTAAATAAAATGTTGGAATACATGTGCATGTTTAACAGAACAGGGTAACATTAGACTTATATAGTGTATAAGACTAAGAATGGGTTTATTGGAGAATCAACTGTACAGATGCGTAACCTGAGTCTGTGTAATGTGCAAATTTAACAACCAGAACACAGTCTCATTACCCACACAATGAGTTCTGCATATTAGAAGATCCACAGTACAATGGCAGAACATGTGTAATGCATATAGTAGATCCTGGGTGCAATCACATTTCTATATAGGGCAAAATGAAAGATTCCAATATGAAACTTCAGAGAATTTTTATCAGTCAGTTTTGATGATACAAAGTTAGAAGGATCACTGTCTGATCTTATATAATGCCACTTCCAATGATCCTATGGACATCAATAGAAGTAACCAGACTGATATGGTAGGTATGATAAAGATTGGTATTCAGTTGCTTTCTTAACATATTTAAAATTTTTACAAACTATAACATGAAACTGGAACACTACTTTCAATGCTGTAGAGAGAGAGAAAAAATTAACATGAAAGAAAAGAAGTCACAGCCCTCATGCTTGGAAATGCCATGGACCTAAAGGCTGGTGCAAGGAACACTGAAGAAAGGCCAAGGAGAAATCTCTTTTTTCATTTCATTGGAACTCGTGCACACATTTTGTGTTTAGCGACATCACCACAAGTACTGTCCCTTCAATAGTTGTATTCTGCTATGTTGCTCACAAACAGAAAAAATATTTTCTGGAATTAAAGCAGACTGTGAGCTCTGAAAATAAGCAAATGCAATAAGCAGACCTAATTATGGGGAGGGAGAAGGGAAGGGAAGAAAACTACTCTCATAGAGTACAGGGGGGGAAGCAATGAGATGAACTTATGAAGTTCAGCACTGAGCACAAGTATGGTTGTATTTTACAAACACCACTGATGACAAGGGTCACTATAACACTGCTATTTCATGGGACAAGACACTTAAGGGGCAGTGAAGAGTTTACTTAACTGTTCTAGGCTGTAGCAAGGATGGTTTATGTTTGTGCTTAAAGGTGAAGAGAAACAAAAAGGAGAGTTTAAGTCAGATATAGAAAATGAAAATGAGCATAATGCAGATGGTAAGTAAAGCTGGCCAGACATGCACTTTGTAGCACTATCGACACTCAGGAACACATGACTCCAGAATTTATTTTACAGTAGCTGCACTACAGGCACTCTTCTCCTCCCACAGCCAGTTACAGGAAACAGCCTTTCTGCCTGAAAAGCAAAGGCAAAACACCACCTCTAAGTTCAGCATTTCACAAGCCAAAGGGTTTTTCTTGGTCATCTTCCAAGCTTCTATAGCAGTGGGAAAAAAATCAAGTACTAAATTCAGAACAGAAATAGGCATAAAAAAACCATCTGCCTTTTTAAGTACTGCCATGCAACTCTTCTGGGTTCACAACAAACTTGAAAATACTATAGGCAATTAAGGAAATATGAATCATGGTGAGGAAAAAGGGCCCCAATTCCAAAGCAGTTTGATCAGTATTGCTTCTTCCTCAATTCCTGACATACCTCCATTCAACTAGAACTTGCTCTGCATAGACAAGGAACAACAACTTTCCCATCTCCTGAACTTTCCCACTAATGGTGTTTTCAAGTAGGAAGAAGGAACAGTATGGTGTGAATTGCTCATGCCCCTTTCCCTTGGTTCTCTTTTGAAAGGAATTATTCTGTCAACACATCTATTAACAGTATTCCGTTTTGTTCATCTGAGCTAGCACCAACCAACATAAGTATCACAATTCTAGCATGTGCATTGTAGAAACAAGACATTTGATTCTGAACAATAAACATATAAGAAGAAGCACTTTTTATTCAAATATTTCAGAATATAGAACTGGAATATGAACAGAAAAAGGTATCCCACTCTTTCTGAAAAAAGTTATTTTTACATAGAAAAGTGGTGTAGCTAAATTTTATCTACATATACAATACCTGTGATGAATTAAATCCTCTAGCACTAGATTCATGATCCTGAATGAATCCTTCCATTCTATATTTTATATGGATATTATATACAAATGGAATTTGTACAAGACTGTCTTGCCCCTTTTCTCCTTCATTTCCATTTCTTGTCAACCACTGCAATAGATTTAAACCTATTGTAGCTACAGAGGACCTGCTTATGTAACACTTAAAATTTTATATGTTTGGATAACATGATTCTAAACAGCCAAATATATAAACAGAAGTGTACTCAGCTGTTTATAAACCATTTAGTGCTTTCAGTTTCTAAATATTACCTATATTTACTTCAACAACATTCAACTGTACAGGTTAAACAGTTTAATTTTAAACACAGCATGAAATTTAAGACAGGTTTGTTTATTACAAAATTTATGAAACCAAATGCTGATTGGGAAAAGTTCAATTTACTATCCAATTACTGTATTTCACCAATTACAATATTATATATTAATTTTAATATTTTCACAAGTCAATAGTTTCTCTAAACAGTTATTCCAGATGTAAAAATACACTGCTGCACAACTCAAACCAAACCATGAATTATCTGACCTCTCCAATATTTGCTATATAAGACTTTCAGTACTATATTCAAAACCCAACAAGAAGCAACAAGAAAACTATGGAATCTCTTCCTTATAATTTTATTTGAAACTGCCACCATACTTTGATTAATAGCACCTAAATTATTCAATGGGTACGTGGCCAAGACTCAACTGACCATCTTTGGATGTCATCATTATTGTCTATTTTTACTATATGTAATATGGAAGAAATTGTCCATTCTTGCCTCTCCCCTAAAAGTCTTCCTATTTTGGTCTATAACAGGATCTCTCTCTCTCTTTAGGGGTACTTTCATCATAATAACCTTCACAGATTAAAAATGTTTAGTAAAACAGATGGATAATGTATCAGAATATAACCAGTAGTTAGGCAACATACACATAACCGATCACGTCAGCGAAGGGTTGTTTGTAGAAAGCTTCATCTGCCACTCTAGATGGCAAGTAGTCCACAGAAGAGGCAAGCAGACAGAAGACAAAGAGAAAAGAATAAGCAAAAAGAAATATAGTCAAGCAGAATTAAATTTAAAATGATTAACATGAAGATTAATCTGACCCTAGAAATACTTAGAAATTTTAAGTGAAGGAAAAAACATGTAAGAAATATATGTTAAGAAGTAAACCACACAGTTAAGAAACAACTCAATGAAGATATGTTAGTCCCTTGCAGCCAGAAAATCAAACTTGTAAAAACATTCTGCCTGCACTCTGTAGGTTTTCAGGCAGTTTTGCACAATAAAGCTTCAAACCAAACTAAATTGTAAGCAACAGCTAAGGAAGGCAGCTTCATTTCAATAGCTTTTTAAAAAGTGGCTTGGTTTATGTTGAGAAAGGGGAAGTCTGCTCTAGAGAGCAAGGATTTGTAAACCTTTGAACCACATACATTATACAGATTATAGATACAGTAAAGAGGACATGTCACCTGTCATCTTTGCAGTTCATTTTGATCACAAACCATGGTGGAAGTAAGCTAAGAAGCAACTGTGACTTCTTGACAGAAAAGCACAGTAATTGCTACAGAAGAAAATCTACTTCTTGAATTGGCTGTAAAAGGAACTGTCGAAACACAACATTTTTCAACTGCTTCATTCAGAAGTATCAAATACTGATTGGCATGAAAAAAACTCCTATTTTCATTTTTTCCCAGACTCTGCAAGAACAAATCAGGTATATATATGCGTGCATATATGTACACACACACATTCACACATTATATATCCATAACAATCACATACACACTTTCACTCTCAGATTCAGATATTACATTCCCATAATTTACATGATCAAACACTTTTGATGGAAAAGTGTCAAGTGTATCTCTGTTATTGAAAATTATTATCTAATGGTACTAGCAATGTCATGGTAATTCTTATTTTATGTATAACTCCATCTATACAAAGAGGAAGGAGAAAATCCTTATCTTGAAGAATAATGGAAAAAGATTCCTGGAAATTTGTCAAAGTGACTATTGTTTGCTGGCTGTGATGAGCATGGAGCCAGTATCACGTCAGCAAAAGAATATTACCAAAAAGGAATGCCAAAATCCAAGAGCTGATCATTAACTGTATAACTCTTCTTACCTGTTGTTTGCTTTTGTTTTCTGTAGCTGCTCATCTTGTCTTGCATACCATTCCTCCAACTCCTTTATTGCTTTTTCCTTCCATTCTGCTTCTTGCTTTCGAGAGTTTGCATCTTTCAAAAAGTACAGTCACAGACATGAGTCATATATACAAACAGTTAGTCGCTGGGAGTTAAATAAAGCTAAGATTCTGAATTATTACTAATGAAAGTTATGGAAAGCATAGGGCTTCTAGGGGATAAACAGCCAATAGAAGCCAAACAATTTACCACTGTAAGTGAGAATCACTAGGATTAAGCAGAAAAGCTTAGATAAATTTCAAAATTAATTAGTAATACAAATATATTAGTTCCTTTCTCACTCTCCAAATTAGCAAAAATGGAACCACAACTACTAACATCAATAAAGTTTATGATCTGGAGTAACTACAAGATCAGTGAAATAATTGGCCACATATGCCAATTTCCTAAGACTGTTAATTTTTTTTGGTTAATTAGCCATTAATATTTAAATATATTAATATGTTAAAAATTAATGGCTAATTATTTCACAGATTAAATATTTTAGACAATAAATGCTATACAATGTAATCAGTAGAAAAAAAATATGTACCCTCGTAAAAATGAATCATTTCTAGCATTTGGGACTTTCAGCAAGAATGGTTTATATATTCTGTGCTTTAACCACAGATAGGCCTATCCTACCTTCTGTGCCTGAATAATTCTTCCCTCTCTACCCAGTGGACAGAAAGTCAGAGTCAAAAGGAGTCAAGATGGAGATGGCCACCAATAGCAAATTAAGCAGGCTTTGCCTTTGGCTTGAAATTAAAGGGGAACTGCCAATATTGCTGCTCCAACAATTCTCACTCAGTTCAAAACAGAGTTCCAAACAGAATGCAGTTATGTGCTGCTGAAGATTAGACTCTTACCAAGCACTTCTAGGCGCTCCCGCTGCTCTTCTCTCCACTTGCGGATGCTCTCTGGTTCTGTCTGCAGACGATCAACTTGAGAAATAGCAGCATAGCAGTCTGTAGGACCATTGCTCTCCTGATCCAGATAAAGATGCAGCCATTTTTATAATAATTCATGGACAACACCCTAATGTTCTAAGGTAATGTTATTTTTGTTAGGAAACTATAAGAAGCAAATGGACCAATACTGTACAAGTTATTTGGAGAGATTCTAGTAAGATGTATGCTTCATGGGAAGTAAAGCATTAAATGGGAGACAAAAAGAGGGTTTCTGGGTAATCTTATAAAAACGTACCCTTTGGTTGCCAGCTTAGACTCTGAAAAAGCCAAAAAAAAAATCTCTCTCATCCTTTGCTGAATAGGGAAGGGGCAACACTAATAATAATATTTTGCTAGGGAAATACAGATGAATCCTAACTATCTATAGGTAATTACTGAGTGGTAAGTACATCTTAGGCTAGAAAACTGGTGACTTAATTATCTCCTGTACTTCCCTATGTCATGTTCCTCAAAAAGGTAATACCAGATATCACCAGACTTTCAAATAATAAAGGAAGCTATATATGATAATATAGAGTAAGATTAGAATAAAAATGTTTGGGACATCATGTGACTGCGACTTGGGACCTTCCGTGCCAATTTCCCTATTGACTTGTAGGGATACTATTGCTGTAGTATTCATGGAAAATGGTGATCACATGACTGCAAGATGTTGCAACCATCATAAATGAGATCTGATTGCTAAACGCCCAAATCACACAGGGACACTGCGATGGTCATTAAGTGACTTTTTTCAGTGCTGTTATATCTTTGAACAGGTTTTAATTTTGAATGGTTTTAAGTCAAGGACTACCCATGTTTTCTAAACATACTGGCCATATGACAGGCACGTTATAGTGCTTAATACGATCATAATTATTCATACTTTTTACAGTAATACTTTATATTACTAGTACTTGTAATATTACACTTTAAATGTTCAATTCTGATTTGTTCCTATTTCATTTAAGGTCACAGAGATGCTTCTGATGTTTTTACCAAGACTAGTATTGATCCTTCCTACAAATGTCATAGCAAGCCAGTTTTACAGCATTCAAATTAATTAAATATGTCAAGACAAATATCTGACAATATCAAGACAACACTCATTTAATACTAACAATAACAGGGAAAATAAACATCTTATAATATTTATTTGTATCCTGCCTTTATTTTTATAGACAACTTAAGTTGGTAAACATATTTAATGTGCATTCCTCCTCCTATTAAACCCACAATAGAAACCCTGTCAGGTGAGTTGAGCTGAGAGAGCATGTGGCTGGCCCAAAGTCATTCAGCTGATAGTTATTAGTTTAAAAAAATCTTCAGGACATTTACATGCTCAGCAAAACAATGGACCTATATCCACATAGCTTTCCTCATAGAATGCTGTGAAAATAGCTTGCAGAGGGATGATCAGTTTGGAGACAAACATACTGTAGACTCAAAAAGAAAGAGAAGTTCTGTAAATACACAAGGATCTGCTGCAGGTCCTGAAAACAAAGGTTATATTTACAAACTGACAAATAATAAAAGGATGTGTATATGTGATCATCAAGGTACCTCATCAGCTTTTTGGCTGACTCTTCCACCTCCTTAATCTTAATTTTTTCAGCATAGTCCTAGCATAACATCTTGCATCCCTTCAAGACTTCATACATTCATTTAACATTTTTCTTGTACATATGCCAAGATTCAAAACAGAGAGTGAGTAGCTGAGATGCAGATGAAGGAAAACTGAAAACACTTCTTCTATTTATCTAAGAACACTCTGCAGCTGGCTTTTTAAATTTTAAAAGAGTTGGCAACCATAGCATATGTGTTTAATACTGAAGTGCTATAAGAGGAGGAACGTATTGTCAAGAGTTCTGTTCGATAACTGATGACCATTCTTAGAGTAGAATTTCATTTACCTGGTAGATATCACCATTTGTCACTCCATCAATTGCATCTGAAGAAGAAATGGTTTATGTTAACTTTCTTGGCAATGGAATCTTTTTTAAAGAAGTAGGAATTTAGGAAACTAAGAAAGGAAACTAAAGAATGAGGTTTTATTTAGTTATATGTTAAAAGGCTTCAACCTCTCAACAGGAAATTGAGAGACTATGTAAACTAATAGTAAACAATACAGAAAGTTCATGTTTCAAAGCTCATCTCCTTCAATTGTTTATTTTGTGAAGCCGCAGTTCTTCAGTATATTTTTCCATTTGTAACATAATATATACAAGATACCAGTACGTAACTGTTAAAGCCGTTGTTATAATAGTTTCAAAACACTTGGACTGTGCTTTATTTCTTATAGAATGAATGCTGTAGTATTCATTCTATAAGAAATAAAGCAATTCTCTGAAAAATAATTAAAATGATGCAGATCCATTAGCCAGAGAGTTTAGTCAGCTGGATCTGTGGAACATCATCTCCCCTGAGGTGAGCATGGCCCCAACCCTGTTGGTCTTTTGGAAGCACTTAACACATGGTCCTGTCAACTAGTTTGGTGATCTAACCATAGAAATGACACCACTAGATGGTTGTATGATAGTTAATTGAATGCATACTTTCATACGGTTTTCTGCCATTTTGTCTTATTTATCTTAATCTTTTTAAATTGTTTTTAATAGTTATGTATTTTGTTTTATTATGTATGCCAACCAGATTCACTATGTGAGATGGACAGCTATACAAATACGATAAAATAAATATTGTATAAACGAGCACATAATCAGCATGCATCAATCCTGTGCAGGATAAAGGCTGTTTCATTGAAGATTATGGACCTTCATCTACCATGCTATTACTTGTTTGTTTTTGACTTTTCAGAATATGGTTGAAAGAAATTGAGTGGCCAAAGTCACTCAGCTGACTTCTGTGCCTAAGAGTACACTAGAACCTAGTTTCCATGCTGCTAATTTAACATTTTATCTATGACATTTCACTGGCTTTCATGTGTATCTGTGGCTTACATATGAAAGTGCTACTTAAAAACGCTTAGCCTCAAAACATTATTTTCATTTACATATTTCAAATAGTTAAAGGCAATGCAAAAATGCATGTTGTACTATGAATTATACAACTAAAACAAAGTACTAAAATACAATGTCTAGCATCATACATATTTCAATGGCACAGACTTATATCTTAAGTTATTTGGTATTAAAAGACTGAGTCACAACAGCTGCTACAGTTTTAAGCTACATTGGTTGTTGCAGAAAAGAGATGCTGCTATCTTAATAATATTTCATTTATTTCCAGGAAGGAGGTTTTTGAAAATAAATACGACCCTAAGACCTATTTCCATCTTCTAAGAGCAAACAGGGGTCAGACTTAGCAGAAGGAACAAACTGTTGCTTCTGATG
>JANHZU010004494.1:59303-71180 GCA_032468055.1 Acrochordus granulatus
TCCAGCTGGTGATTCATCCAGCTCAGCATTTCGCATGATGTGCTCTGCATATAAGTTAAATAAGCAGGGTGACAATACACAGCCTTGCCGTACTCCTTTCCCAATTTTGAACCAATCCATTGCTCCGTGTCTGATTCTAATTAAGTTTCTCAAGAGACAGGTAAGGTACTCTGGTATTCCCATCTGTTTAAGAATTTATTTGTTACAAATACGTATGTGCTATTTATTAGTATGCAACCCAAATATTCCAGAAGTTAAAACATTTCTCCCAAGATCAACTGTTAAATCTTTGGAGATTTTTTTAGCTTTTTTTCAGAATGGAAGAAGAGATTCATAATTTTATTTTCAACGTGAAGGAAATGGAGCTAATGGTATTTTTCAACCTCCATCATAAGGCAAAAACCTGGGGACTGCTTTTGGAGTTAAGAATTATTTGCAACAGGTATGTTGATGATTCTTTGACATCATTTTCTACATTGACAAGGAGGAGAAATTTTAAAAAGGGGGAGAATCCTCTACTTCCTACTTCTCCCTTCCCTTCCCTTCCCTTCCATTCTTTTCCTTTCCCCCAAACCTTCTGAATTGTTTTCTGTGCTATCTCCTCAAATAAATTATATTTCCCAAAAAATGAACTCCTCTCAGTTAAAAATGGGATGGGAGAAAAACAATGCATTTTTAAAAAAAATCTGTGAATTGCTACTAATTAAATGTTGAGCAAAGTAATATAGCACAACTTCTAGATCTGAGTCCTTTCTTCTCCTCAGCATCAATTTTAGTTTATTAACTTTTGGGGTCTCTTTCTATCTTGCTTACAATGATATTTCTGAGTTTGTACGTGAGGACGTCCATGGAATGATCCAATCTAATCCAAATCTTGTATTGTTCAGAGAAGGGTAACTCATAACAAGATGTTCCTTGCAGTGCAACAGAGATCTGGAGAAAATAACAAGAAGGTATTAAAAGGTTCTGGAGAAGACTATATTTAAAAAAAATTGCTTAACCTTTTCAAAATTGGTGCTCTTTTTGCAACCCATGTTAACCCCTTAAAACACTGACCTATTTTGTCTTTTTCTGGCTACTTCATAACTACAAATAGACAACAGAATAAGAGTTCCCCTAAGCGCATTGGATTGCTTCGAAGTCTGCTGATTCACAGGCAGCCATGTAATACAGGTAGTCCTTGTCAGCCACCACAACTGGAACCAACAATGCGGTCATTAAGCAATGTGGTCATTAGGTGAAACCATAACTTTGCTTATTATCCCTCTTCAACTTTCCTTTGCTTTACAGACCTGTGAAGATCATCAATGGGAGGACTGGTTGCAAAATGATATTTTCATCACTACTATAACTGTGAACGGTCACTAAAGGAGTTACTCAGTAAAAAGGACTACCTATAAAGGGAACTTGGTTAAGAAATGAAGAATAGTACTAAATTAAATTTCAACAAGGCTATGGAATCCTACAGTTGTCAGCACTATTCTGGAAATAAGACGTTTCACCTCTGGAGCTTAAATTTTTAAGTATTCATTTCGGTTTCAATAAAACAAATGTTCACTGTGTATTTTCCTAGATTAAATGAGGGAAATAACATATTATCTGCAAGTAATGGTCACTATCAAGTGACAAGAGTTAAAGTTCCTTTTGTTCAGTTAATTGTCCTGCTGAAGCTTTGAGCAAGCTATGTGTCATTGCTCTACATTACTCTGGAAGATCTCTGGAGAAAGAACCTTATGTCAGGCCTTTAAATTAAATCAGTGCTTGCTTGGTAATATAACTGCAGCGTACAATTGTACAAAGAAGGGAAGGTTAAAATTCTTAGCTACACAAGAAAGTTTATACAGATGCTTTCTGTAATGCCTTTCTCTCATATAAAGTTTCTTTTAAGCCCATATATATGGATGGGCAACCAGGTCAATACACATTTGACCCACAATAAATGAGTTCTAACTGAATGGAATGCCCAAACTACTGTAGAAATCTATTTATTTATTTAGAATGCTTAGAATCCACCCCAGTCCCAAAGGACACTAGGTGGCTTACAGAATACATTGTGCAAAATATAAAAATGTATAAAGGCGAAACATTAAATATAGAGGATGAATGATGTCCTACTTAGGACCACCGGGGGCAAAATTTGACTGAAACAATGCAGCCCTTGGCTTGCTGATGAATATTAAGAAGATGGGGTAGTGTGTACTTCTGGGGGAAGAATTCCCTAAAGTGAGGATGCTGCAGAGGAGGCCTATGGAAGAAGGAAAGAGAGCCAGAGGTGAAGAGGAGAATCAGCAGTGAGTCACTATACACATGCACAAGTATCAGAGGTCCAACCCCTCATGAGGACTATTAGCCTTATCTTGGGAATGCAGGTGTTCAGTGGGCAGTTGGATAAATTCTTGTAACCTTGTAACATCAATTAATCAATAAATTAGCTGGAACTGCACTAAGACTGTTCCTTCATGCCTAACAAAGCCTGTCATTTAACCTAGACTTTTTTATCCAAGGTAATTGGGAAAAATCATGAGCCTTGGGTTAAGATAGACATCTGGCAAAAGGAGGACATGTCCTCCGTCTAGCAGGCATAGCCTTAAAATCAAATATTGTCTGGCTTTTTTAGTATCTTGGATTTTATTTTATTTCACTGGACTGTTTTCATAGGAGTAGTCTCTGAAATTTTCAGTGAAAAATTGAAAACCTTGCAAATTGTTTGCTGCTTTCTGTCCCTTATCATCAACAGCCTTGGCAGCTTAAATGTGCATTATTTATTTCCTGATTACACTATCAGCTTCAATCCAGCCACTTCAAATCTATGATCAATATAATCTTTAGATCCCATGACTCATCATAAATTCTATGATGAATTTAAAAATGTATTATCAATTCTATACTATTGCTAGCATATGTTTTTGAAAATAAGGATCTGTTGGAAAAACCAGTCTTTCTGATGCTGGAAAAGGTAATTTGACATACATATAAGCTTAAATACTTTTTTTTTTTTTGCAGTTTTTCACTGTAATTTTTGTTATGGATGCAAAGGAAAATAAACAATTGATGTATCCTCTTTTTTTCCATTTTGTCCTCCTTTTCAATTGTCTATGTTCTCCTTTGCCTGTTGAAGTATCTGGAAACCCTCATCTAGTATTAATTCAGTAAATTATGATTAAGGGGCATGGTGGCTGAAAGGTTAAGATCTTGAGCTTGTTGTCTGGAAGTTCTGCAGTTTGGCAGTTTGAGACCCAAATCCATAATAGGGTGAGCTCCCATTTCTTGCCCCAGCTCTTGACAATCTAGCAGTTCAAAAACATATAAAAATGCAAGTAGATAAATAGCACCACCTCAGTGGAAAAGGTAACAGTGTTCCCTGTGCCTTGGAATATAGTCATGCAGCCACATGACCGTGGAAGTGTCTTCAGACAAACACTGGCTCCCTCAGTTGTGAATCAGATAAGCACTACCCCCTAGACATGACTAGCAAGGGAGACCTTTACCTTTTTTTACTTCTAACAGTATGTCTTGCAAACTAGTGAGAACAAAAAAATCTCAATTATTCTGCATTTCCTACTTGTCAGTCAGCAAGATGAAAGGGAAATTAATTTAGTAATCTTTCAAAAGGAAACAAATTGTCTGAAAAATTGCTAGGGGAGAAATTCACATAAGCTGAGACTACATGCTATGAAATGACCAGGGATACATGAGGGGTGTACAAATGTCCTTTATTTTACTGTTTAAACATCCCTACGGAGATCTGGAAGCTTCCTGACTTCCAATACTTATTAAATCCCAAGGGTAAAGCAAATTTCTCCTTCCTACCAAAATTCAGTAACTTTGCTCATAAATTTGACAGAGAATTTTGAAAGTCCATTTTGCTCAGCTGTAAAATCTATTGGGGAGGGGGGCAATTATCCATTACAAAATTAACTTTTATTCCTCATCTCAGTTTTCTGCAGTTCTTGGGAGATCCCCAAAGATGTTTTTTGGGGTACACTGGAATCTAAGTACATAAAAGTTATCAGGAATTCCAAGTATACAAATAGATCTTGTATTATGACCAAAATGAAACCTGCTCACCGCAGTTGTAACTTGTGATGGTCATAAAGCAGATCACTCATATAATCAATCTGATATTATTACCTTTTTTGCTGCAATCATTAAGTGAATCACCATGGCTGTTTAAGAAATCTGTGGTCATTAAGCAAGCCAAGGGTTTACTATGGGTGCAGTTATGCCGAAAACCAGAAGTAAATGCCAGTTTTCAGCAAAAACAGTCGTAAACCATGGTCATATAACTGTAGAATGCTGCAAACAGCCATAAATGTGGCCCAAATTTTGACCGTATGATCATGGGGGGGAGGCAACTATTGGAACTTCAAATCCAGGTTATTAGTACCTCCCAGGAAAATCTGTCATGACTTTGAAAAGTTACTAAGCGACTGGTTGTAAGTTGAGGACCATATGAATGACAGATTATTATCTGTTTGGTGGAGATATGACAGCTCTTGCTGTCATTTTTATCTTAGTTTCTTTCCAGATTTGCTGCTGCAAAGCTTAAAAGATTGGCCTGCTCAACGTCTGAACTCAACCTTCACAGATGACTTTTGAAATCAGATTGAACCCTCCAGCTGATCCACCCCTGGATGTCAAAGTAGATAGCGTGAATCCCAGTTATACTTGAGTGGAATTGTCTGTTACTGCAGAAAGAAAAAAAGTCTCATCATTTCAGTAACTCTCGCTCGCTGAGTAGCAGAGCTTAGATGTTTACATTTATATGTATAAAAGCATTCTTAACCATCAATTATCAACAAGCAATGACCTTAAAAGAACGAACACCACTCGATTAACCAATGGATGAGAAAATAATAGTACCAGTACTATATGACCTTTAAAAAGCAACAGAGGCCCTCGGAAAAACTATGGGTTTTTTTTAATGTAAAATGAAAATATTTCCTCTTAGGCTTCCTATCTCGGTAATGTTTTGTATTCCAGCCATTACATTTATAATTGGTAAGAAGACTCAGTGGCAGCACTCCTTTCACAATGCTTAAAACACTTCCTGAAAATCACACATTAGAAAAGAGCCTGACAATATTAGCTCTTTGCAGTAAGCCGAACTGGAAACAGGCTTGCTAAGAAATACAGAACCCTCCTTCGTCGACGTAGGTTATAACAACAGCATCTTGAAAGCCTGATTGAGCTTCTCTGTCCCTCCCTCTTATACATAAGAGGGTCAAGGCAGGCCAGGCTTGAACTTCTTCCTCACCTCTTCCCGTCCTTCCAGGCTAAGTTAATGTTTTTGTAAAGGCTGCTGCATATTTTCTTCAAGGCCATACTCCATGACAGAAAAGGGGAGCATGAACTGAATTCACTGCCTGACAGACACCCTAGAAAACCGATGAGGACTTTGGAGTGCTAATGTGGTGCCTTATTTATTTATTTAACATGCCACCGAAATCAAACAACTCTCGGTGGCTTACAATATACTGTAAAAACATAATAAAAATCATTAAAAACAAACCAACTGGTCAGTTTATATATATGTATATGGAGGGGAGGTGAATACTAAACCACCGACCACCTCCAAGATGAAGGACCCCCGTCAGGGTCCCACGCCAGCTGGCAGAGCCAGGTCTTAAGGCTCTTCCTGACGGTCATAAGGGTGGGCGTGGATCTCACCTCTGGGGGGCGAGATGTTCCACCGGGCAGGAGCCACAGCCGAAAAAGCTCTTCTTCTAGATCCCGACAGATGAAATTTCTTGGCTGACGGGATCCGGAGGCGGTCTCTTCCTCTGGACCTGGTGGTGCGGGACATCCCCATTGGGGCGAGACGGTTCCTCGGGTAACCTGGTCCCATGCTTATATTCAAGCTAAGAAAAGAGACTGCGTTTCTTGAAATGTGCACAGAGCATTTCAAAAGGCATTTTCTATCAAAAATATGTCGTGACAATTGGAGCCGTCGGATTGATTAGCGTGCTAGTTAGGGACAGTCATGACATCTTCACTATTAGCGGAACCAGAGTGACACAAAATTCAGAGTCGAGGGGTTTTCTCTTCCACGTGGAGTCGACCATCAAAGCGGGTTCTGGTCAAACTGCAACGACGTGTCCGATGGAATGACGCAATGTTCAGTTCTGGGCTTGGACCTGTTCAACGTTTATTTTAATGGCTTGAATGAAGAGGTGGGATAGCTTATATTCTTGGACAAAACGTGATGCTCTAGCCTGTACTCTGTGATTGTTATTACTTTATTTTTTTTATTGTTATCATTGTTCTGAACCAGTGAAAACCTGTATATGATTGCAACAGGATATAAATGTGATAAACAGAAAAATACATACATACATTCAAATGATTTTAATGAAAGAGGAGTGAAAATAATGGAGTAAAACCAAACAGAGGGAAACTTGAAGTACTTCATTTAAAACATACTAAGCTGCGCAGGTTTAGGATACCAAAGGCCTAGCTATTATGTGCCCTCGAGTCAGTGTTAACCCCACTCCCTTCTAGCACTGAAGACGTTACCTTGTTGGGTAATGAAATGCCTTCAAGAAAACAACCGAGCTCAGAGAGTGCCAAGGACTCCAGACCTCTTAACAACCACATAGGTAAATTTTCCCCTGATCATCTGTCCCTAACCAGGTCTTTCAGTGGGGTCCATATCACCGCTGCAACTGAGTCCATACATCTTGCTTTTGGACATCCTCTTCTCTTCCTCTCCACCTTTCCCACCACTGGAGCCTTCTCAGAGAGGTGGGTTATTGCATGATGTGTCTGGAGTAGAATAATTTGAGCCTGGACATTTAGATCTCAAGTGAGATCCAAATCTGAGTTGATTTCTTCTGTGATCTTTTGTTTCTTGGCTGTCCATGGCATTCCAGGGAGACTTCTCCAACACCAAAGTTCAAAAGCATCAATGCTCTTCTTATTCTGCTTCATTAACATCCGGGCATGTTACTTTCTTAGACCTGTACCTGAGAATAAACTGAGTTTGAGTCAGCGGTGTGACATGGTGGCTAAAAAGTGAAAATACAGCTGCATCAAGAGAAATCTTAGATTTACAACTATAACTGAGCCCAGAATTATGTTCATAAGTCATGCCAGTCATTAAGTGAATCACCATCTGACCAATATATGACCTTTCTTGCAGAGGTTGTTAAGTGAATCACTAAAGTTATTAAGCAAATTAATTGTCTTCAATGGGATGTTTTTTTTAACAAAACCAGAAGTAAATGCTGGTTTATCATTGTAAATCACAGTCACATAACCATGAGGTGCTGCAAACGGCTGTAAGTACAGGCTAGTTGTCAAGTGGCCAAAATACAATCAAGTGACCATGGCAGGGTTGGCCATTAAAACTTTGAATCTGGGTCATAAATAGCCCTCGGGAGGTCTGTCATAACTTTGAACGGTCACTAAGCAATCAGTCATAAGTCGAGGATTATCTATAATGGAAATTAATATTTTTATATTCTCCACAGGTCAGACCCTACTTTGAGTATTCCATCCAGTTTTGGACAACACATTTTTTAAAAGGATCAAGAAACTGGAACAGATACAAAGAAGAACAGTAAGTCGAATCGGGGGCCCAGAAACTAAAACTTCTCACAAGAGACTAAGGGAATTGGAAACTTTACAAGAAGGAAGATTTTGTGTACTAAAAGAGATGCAGGGTGTAAATTGATGTTCTTTAAGTTACAGAAAGCTGAATAATAAGGTAGAAAAGCCCAAACTTGACAGTAAAAGTAGATTGACGGGAGAATGAATGACTTGGGGAGTTAGAGGTTGGACCTAACCCAGGTTCACCAGGGATATTTTTACTTGGATTCCTACATTTATGAGGATGCGTTTGCTGGCTTCGATGAATTATTTCTAATTACTTAAGAGCAGTGAGGAAAAGAAACACCCCTGGATCAGAGGATAATTAAGGGTCGATCCCCGTGCCATTCTGAAAATGGACAAATCGGGTGAATTCAAATCGGCATTCACAAAGATCAATGCTCCGGCATTCTCTCTTCGACAACATTGCTGTGAGACGGTTGTGTCGGGACCAGCTCTGTGAAGCTAATCTTCCTGATGGAAGATGATCCTGCCTATTTCTACTCTACGTGTAGTTTAAAAATTCCCTGGGAGGGAGGAACAGAACCACAGCATGCCATTTGCATGCTTTTCATGATTGCTCCTAAGCAGGATGAGTGTGGCTGTCGTGTTTTTTCTTCTTCTTCAAAACCTTCTCATGAAGAATAAACTGCAGTTTAACTGTCAATTGACTCTCCTCACGAGCTAATTACATCATCTAAAGATTTTAAATCACATTTTCAACATGATAGATACTCTGCATCTGAACTTCCCTGCACATCCTGAATACTAATTTCAGGCCATTGAAAACCTGACAAATACTGTTAAAACTTTTACAATAGGGAGAAAAAAGCAGCATTTTTCATTCACACTCCCTCATAGGTTACAAGAAGTTTTTGATGATGTTTTCCAGAAAGAGAGCGAGAGAGAGGCAGAGATTCGGGGAAACTGTCAGCCAAACGACTGCAACATAAATATAAAAAGCTCATTCATCTTTCCTGCCTGACTGCCTCTTTTTGAGTTAGCTTACTTCTTTGTACTGTCTCTGAAGTATTTGCAAACAACCATTTTCCCTTCCCAATTTCAGTCTCATGTTTCTGAACTGATTCTGGTAGTCAGTTTTTGTCCACTCACCTTATCCAAAGCCTACAAAAGCTTCACTAATAATTTAAGGGCTTCCCAAAATGTAGGACTTGTTATTTCTGTTTCATCTTCATACACATATAGGCTACAGAAGCAATTTTCTCTGAAAACTTTATCCTAAATCAAAAGTATTAGAAATGTGCATGTTTGTGAAATAATTTATTTGTTGATGAATCTCAGGCGCTATTATGTTGTCCGGTCTTGAATTCTGTCTCTCACCTGTCTCTCCGGTCATTTCCTAGGAAGATCATATTTCTTCTGACATATGTTTATACAAAGGACCAGACAACACTGTATTTCTGAAGCTTTAGAAGATTTTTATGTGGCTAGTACAAAAAGAATAGTATATATTTTTCTGAAGGTAAAGTACAAGGAGAGGGGTTAGAGGGAAGGGAAGGGACAGGAAGGGGAAGGGAGGGGAGGGGAGGGAAGGAAGGATTAACTATTGACATTTTATGCCAGACTGATATGTTATAAAATTGGGGATAAGGCAGATATTAGACATTCACTTTTCATAATTGCTTTCAGAAAGAACACATGGATGCATGTCTTGATCAATTCAAAATGTGCATATTTCTTTGAAGGTAAAAACAACAAACTGCATGGAAAGTTGACAGGCAATGAAACCATGGCTCCTGGCTTTTGGAGCACCATGAGCCAAGGCAAGGCAAGAGGGCTCTAACAAATTGCTTTGGACAAAAGCCAGTGGCAAGAAGAAAGCTTGCCAATCTAGATGTCATTGAAGCAACACAACATTTGGTAAGCTCATGCGATTTCAAAACACTTCAGTACAAACCTTGAGCTTAATTCACCATTTGCTAGATCTTTCTCTTTTTCCTTGGGATTGCCATATATAGGGGTGGCATCTAGATAGCAAGAAAGGGTTAGTCTTTGGTACTTCTCTGCAGTACCAAATACAGTCCAGATACACTGTCCTTTCTTTTTTTAAAAGTTATATTTAAGGATTACATTTGTAAGCACCAAAAACATACAGTACATAAAGGACAATTAGCAGGCCATGATCATCAGACAAATGTTATGCTTGTACCAAAAGAGGCATGATATAGAGAAAGGGGAAAAATTAATTTGGTTGACCCTTTAACACCAATGGTCCTAAGGTAAAGTTCCTAAGCAATGTGCAAATAAAATCCCACTGGTAAATTGAAACAGTTATTTTATGAATGTTGCAAGACATTTTTCTCATCCAAATGTGCCAATACCATTATGCGTATACATGCATATATACATACACACACATACACATATATATGTATGTATAGTTGTAGATGTAAATGTTGATGCTGTGAGAGAGAATACGAAGGAGGTCGGTGTGACTGAGGAGGATGCTGAAGACCAATGGAAACAGAAGATTCGCTGTGGTGGCCCCTGACCAAAGCAGCTGGAAGAAGAAGAAGAGGAGGAGGAGGAGAATGAAATTAAGTGTATATGAATTTTCATAAAGACATTTTATTTTTCCCAAAACCACAGAATGTTAGAAAGAAGTGACTGTCTACCAGCAAAGTAATTCTCTGAAAGTAGAAGAGATCAGACCAAATCTGTTATGGTTGGAGAAGCAGACTTTGAAAATAGCTGGATCTAACTGAGGGGCTGGGTTGCGGGGATGAAAATCCAATCACAATCCTAAATACATTCCTATGGAAGAGACAGCAGTCCAAAATGCGACTAACTCCTCTGTTCTAAACCTCATTTCATCTTCCTTCTTGGTTCTCTGAGCTGCTAATAAATGGTTGAAAAGGATTCTAGAAACCAAGTTTCCTTTGTCTCTGACAAGTCACCTATTGTCATGGAAAGAGATTCAAAACATATCAATATGCCTTTTGTGGCTCCAGAGTAGGTGAATTTATGTAATAAATAAACATGTATTATATTGTTGTTGTTTCAGATCTTTGTGACCCCATGGACTGCAGCACATCAGGCCTCTCTGTCCTGCACTGCCTCCCAGAGTCTGCCCAAGCCCACTCCCATCACATGATGATACTATCTAACCATCTCATCCTCTGCTGTCCCCTTCCCCTTTTGCCTTCAATCTTCCCCAGCATCATGTTCTTCTCCAATGAGTCCTCTCTTCACATTAGGTGGCCAAAGTATTTGAGTTTCAGCTTCAGTATCTTCCCTTTCAATGAATCGTCAGAGTTGATTTCCTTTAGGAATGTATTACATATTGAAATATTATTATAATGAGATGTCATTTGTTTTGCAGTTGAGGAGCTAACTCCCTTAGAGCTTGGCTAAAGCAGGCTTGAAGAATTTAATCCACAATAGGATTTAAAGGCATTTCTGGTCTATGTTTTGGCAGATTTAGTCCTGCCTCTATGGTTGTACAACTCCTCTAAGAGTCCACAAGTTATCTTTTTGTAAGATCATCTTTATCTTGTGTGAGGTATAGATGGTGGCTGGGGAATTTTGGGATTTGAAGGCCACATATCTTAAATTTGCCACGGTGAGCAAATTTGTGGATCTGTGGTAAGTCATGTAATCAACCTTAGAATTTTCCAGGCTAGATTACAATTCTGCTGTTTCCTGGTAGCCTTCTAATGTAGTACTAAATGCATAGTAACTTAATGACTAAATGTTTAGAGATTGGCTAGGTACTTCCATATAGCTGAAAAGATACTATGGCTCTAAAAAAGGTAAAGGTTACCCTGCCAGTCATGACTGACTCTAGGGTGCAGTGCTCATGTCCGTTTCAAAGCCAAAGAACCAGCATTCATCAAAGGATGCTTCCATGATCATGTCATCAGCATGACAAGATGCCAAAGGCACATAGACACTGTTACCTCTCCCACTGGAGTAGGTGGTATCTATTTATCTACTTGCATTTGCATGCTCTCAAACTGCTGGTTGAGTAGGAGCTGAGGCGGAACAGCAAGGGGTCACTGTGCTGCACGGTAATGCCGGGTCTTGAACTCAGTCCACCAATCTTTTAGCCAGCAAGCTTAACTCTTAACCGCTTGCACCACCGTGCCTCATATAGCTCCAAGCTGATACAAATCCATATATGGTTAAGGCACCAGGCTAGAAACCAGGAGACTGTGAGATGTAATCCCACCTTAGCCATGAAAGTCATCTGGGTGACCTTGGGACAGTCACTCTCTCTCAGCCCAACTCACTTCACAGGGTTGCTGTTGTGGGGAAAATAGGAGG
>JANHZU010004495.1:0-10016 GCA_032468055.1 Acrochordus granulatus
CACACCTCTCTCGTGCTTCTCGATGATTTCCTTCTTCAGGTCCACCTGAATGGCTTTCTTTTTATCGCCTTTCTTTTTATTGCCTTCCATTTGCACGCACCTTGCTGTCTGTGCAACAATGAGTAAAACACAAGGGAGAATCAGCAGAACGTGCGTGCGCTAGCTGGCTGTGCAACAATGGAGTAAGCCACATGGCAGTCAGAACGCACGCATGCACGCAATAAACTGTATGTGGCAGCGTCAGCAGAACTCTTGCATGGAGTTGCTGCCTGAACGAGAAATACAGAGCGCGCTGATGATGCAGAAGTTATCGCGCAAAGGTTTCTCGTCATGTGAGTCATGGCTCGTCTAGCAGAATATTTTTGATTAAATTTTTTTGCTCGTCCTACGGGTTTCTTGTCTTGTGAGTTACTCGTCTTGTGAGCTACCACTGTATAAGTTTCTCATAAAGACAATGAGATTTTTATCTTATTTTTTGTTAATGGCAGCTGGGAGCAGATGCAGAGCTCAGAGCTCTTGCTAGTTCCCCAAGTGGCTGTTAGGGAGGCTTTTCTCCTTTATTTACAGCCAGACTTGCTGTTTGGAGCCCTAGTCTCTTACCCTGGAGCTTCTAGCAGCTGGGATTGGTGAAGGTCTCTATGGGAATGGGCATTGCTGCAGCTTTGCTGGTGGCTATCTGTAGGCTGAGGCTGAAGCTAGATGCCAGAAGCCTGATCCAACCTGGCTTCTTTCTCCCTGGAATTGGCAGCCTCCGAGCCAGGTACAGCAGAGAGAATATTGGCACTGGGGGCGGTGGTGTGGCGCAACAACCTGGATGCTGAGCACAGATGTCTGGCCCATTCCAGAGTCAGGGCCAGGGAAGCTGAGGCATGCATTACTGAGACCTGGATGGCTCCTGAGGGGGGTGTTGCCCTCTCAGAGATGTGTCCATCTGGGTTTAAGGTTTGGCACCAGCCAAAACCCCAAGGCAGGGGAGGTGGAATGGCAGTGGTTACTCAAGAGTCACTATTTGTCTCCAGGGGCCTTACTCACAAATGTCCAGTTGTGAGACCCTGTTCTTGAAGCTAGGTGCATGGGATCAGTTGTGGGTCTTGCTTCTGTACCAGTCTCCCTGCCTGAGCTGGTCGAGGCCATCTCTGGGCTGGCATTAGACTTCCCTAGGCTGATGGTCTTGGGGGATTTCAATCTGCCATCCTTGGGTTTGTCCTCGGGCTTAGCTCAGGAGTTCATAGTTTCCATGGCAACCATGGGCCTATCCCAGATCATTTTGGACCCTACTCAAGATAGTGGCCACACTCGATATTATTTTCTTGTCAGAGCAATTGCAACGTGATCTGCAGGGGGAAGTTTCGTTGTCCCCTGTGTCATGGTCAGATCATGCCCAGGAATCACTCAGACTCTCTTATACCAGCCCCCTCTGCAGGGAGTCAGGACCTATTGATTCAATCTGTCCTCAGCGACTGATGGACCCAGAAGGGTTTCAGAAGGCTGGGGGAAGTACCGGGAGCATTGCTGCATGGTCCTGCAGAAGCCCTGGTTACATCCTGGAATTTAAAGGTGGCTTGGGCTTTGGATTAGATTGTGGCTATGCAGCCTCTCTGTATTCATCACACTTGGAACTCCTTGTAGTTTATGGAAGAGTTACAGGTGTTGAAGAGGGTAAAGAGATGCCTAGAGCGCTGCTGGCAGAAATCTGGGGAAGAATCTGATCAAACATGAGTTAGTGCCGTGGTTAAGGCCTATCTTGTGGTGATAAGGGTGGTGAAATGGAATTCTCTGCCTTTATTGCATTGGCAGAGTGCCATCCTTCAGTCCCGTTTAATATCACCCAGTCCCTTCTTAGTTGGAGGGACTCAGGGAATCTTCTTCAGGGCCAGGCAGAGGAGTTCACTGATCACTTGGTGGATAAAGTCGCTCAGATTCGGTCTCAGTTGGAGGCTGGGCATGAGACAGGTTCTTCTAAGATGCCTGGGGGGGAGTCTTGCCCAGTTATCTGGGAACAATTTCATCCTGTTGTCCCTGATGATGTAGATAGGATCCTCAATGCTGTCAGTGTGACCACTTGTCAATTAGATCCTTGTCCCTCCTGGCTGGTGAAAGCTGCCAGGATGATGACTACTAAGTGGGTCCATGCAGTGATTACAGTTTCACTGCAAGAGGGGACTTTTCTGGGCCAATTTAAGGAGTCCCTGGTTTGTCCCCTGTTAAAAAAAAACCTTCATTGGATGCCACTTATCTGGACAGTTATCATCCAGTCTCCCATCACCCATTTTTAGAGAAAGTGGTCACTTGGCAGCTGCAGCGGTTCTTGGAAGAAATGGATTATCTGGAACCTTTTCAGTCTGGGTTCAGGCCCAGTTATGGTACAGAGACAGCATTGGTCGCACTTGCAGATGATTTCTGGTGAGCAGGATGGCAGTAGTGCATCCATCCTAGCTCTCCTTGACCTCTCAGAGGCTTTTGATACCATTGACCATGGTATCCTTTTGGGTTGGTTTCAGGGGTTGGGGCTGGGCAGTCCAGTTTTGTGCTGGTTCAGCTCCTTTCTTCAGGGCCAGTCTCAATAGGTGTTGATAGGGAGAGAGAAGTCCAGGGCTCGGTACACTGATACCCAGATTTACATCTTCTTCCCTGGTGATCCAAGTGATGCTGTCTTGGCCTTGATTCAGTGTCTGGAGGCTGTACAGGTCTGGATGGGGGACAACAGGCTTCGGTTGAATCTTGGCAAGGCTGAGTGGCTCTAGGTGGCTGGGAGTCCTGGTTCTGAGATGTTAACTTCCTTAACTCTGGATGAGGTGGCACTCCCTCAGACAGATCCAGTGCATAATTTGGGGCTTCTCCTGGATTCACAACTCCTGCTCTTTGAGCAGGTGGCAACTGTGGCTAGGAAAGCCTTTGTGCAACTACATATTGTGTGCCAGTTATGCCCCTTCCTAGAGCAGGACTCCCTACACTCATGTCCTTGTCATCTCATCCTTGGATTATTATAACATGCTCTACATGGGGCTACCCTTGAAGAGCATCCGGAGCTTGAAGCTGGTACAGAATGCAGCCGTGCAGATGGTTGTAGGGACCAATAGAATGGCCCATGTAACACCTTTATTCCACAAGTTGCATTGGTTGCCAGTCTGCTTCCAGGTGCAATTCATGGTGTTGGTTTTGACCTTTAAAGCCCTTCATGGCATAGGATCAGGTTATTTGAGGAACCATCTTACCCCAATGGGAATGTTCTGCACCACCAAAGCAAGAGAAGAGCTCCTTCAGATCCTGTCAGCCAAGGAATTTTGGCTGTCGGGATCTAGAAGAAGAGCTTTTTCAGCTGTGGCTCCTGCATTATGGAGCATCTTGCCTCCAGAGGTGAGGTCCATGCCCATCCTTACACCCTTCAGAAAGAGCCTGAAGACTTGGCTCTGCCAACTGGCATGGGGGTTTGTTACAGACACATCATATTGGAGGTGGTTAGTGGTTTAATTGTCATCACCTTTGTATATATTTTACTTGCCCACTCTTTCCTGATTAGTTTATTTTAATGTATTTTAGCTGTTTTAAGATGTTTTGAGTTTCTTATATTATAAACTGCGGAGAGTTATTTTTTATTTCAGAGGCATATAAATTTGATAAATAAATGAGGTGTTCTGGGAATCCCATGTTTCTGAACATTTTCCACAGCTTGTTGTGATTGACACAACTGAAGATTTTTCTATAATTGCTGAAGAACAGACTGACTTCTTTTTGGTATTCTTTGGCACTCTCAATTATCTAGAGAATATCACCAATGTTGCCACATATTCCTCTGCTTTTTCTAAAGCCAGCTTAAACATCTGGCTTTCCTTTTTCCACATAGGACTCTGATCAACATTGAATAAGCATTATTTTGCTAGCATATGAGCTCCTCAATTCTTGAAGCATTTGAACTTATTGGAACCATTCTTTAGTATAAATTGGCTCAGACTTTTCCAAAGACCATTGTCATGATTGTATTCGCAGCCTGACTCTGTGAGACATACTGTATATAGCCATGGCCTGGCTGAGCTGGAAGAATTCCTAGACCAATCTGTGGCCAGAAACTGAAACTTCAGTACCCTGAAACTCTCATCTTATGGTACATCTTTATTTGAATATTTACTATTTTTATTCATACTCTCTGTTTGAGGAAGTCAAGAATTGGTTTTGGCAATCATTCTCATTTACTATTTAATGCCCAGTGGTTGATTGTTTCTAATGCCTGGAATAATTCAGATGCCTGGACAATAGGCTCTCTGCAACTATGCATGGAGATAAAACGTGTGTGAAGGTGGGTTTCTACAAATGGAAGGAGCCCTTCCATGTACAGAAGGTGGGAATGGGGATGGAGGAAGTTGCCTAGAGGAAGATTCCCACTGAGATAAAAGGTGGGAGGCTAGTTTTATCAATTCATTCTTCCTCCCTTTTTTGCAGGCTTAAGTTGTACTTTCTCTGCTATTCAAGGTGATTCATGTATTGGCATCTGGAGGATAAAAAGTATATTGACAAATATTTGTGCATTATAAATGGGAATATCAATGGATCAGTATGCTTTCTGAACATGAAAGATGTAGTGGAATGTAGTCTGGATTCCTAGGAAGGAGGGGCCACATTTCAGAGGAACAAGAGACAGTGAAGTTCAGATAGTTTGGTTCGGAGGAAGAGAATCAAAACAGATTCTCCCTAGAAGTTCTCAGAGTATATTTTTATTGAAGCCAGTCGTTTGCTTTAATTTGGCAAGATTTCTATCTATAGGTGAGGAAACTCTTTAAAAGTAATTCTGTGTGTCTTTCTTAGTTTTTGGAGCCTGACAAAAGGGCTGTTTTGGATACAGTCCATGAAAAGTCTTCTATAGGGAAGTGCCTATGATATATGTGCAAATGTATGTGCCCCAATGGCACATTGCAAAGGATCCTGGGAGAGCCTGCATTAAAGAGATATCTTTGCTATTTCATTAAAAAAGCCAAGAACAACTATATCCTTAATTCCTAATTAGTCCATTATTCCCACAACGGCACTTGACCTTTCTACAGTTCTCCATAGAAAAAGAAAGGGAAACACCTATGGATCATTTGATTTCTATAACAAGAATGTTTCTTAGTTTTCTTTATAAGAAAAAAATATCAAAACCAAACAGAAACTCCAGTGACTTTCATGGAGTGGGTGCCTTGAGAAATAACATAACCTTTTAATCCATTTCAACAGTCTTGAAATCAAATCAGGGGAGCGTTAAACATCAACTTGAATATTTGTAAATCCATTAATTCATACCGAGATTCAGCAAGTTGATTATAATGTGTATTTATGACAGTTTCAACATGATTTATTTTCTCATTTATTTTACAAGGAGTTAAAATAATTTCAGAAATCAGTATCCACATTATGTTGTTCTGTAAATATGTAAAATATTTTCTTCAGAAAAAAAATACCAAGTATTTCCAACAGATCCTTTTAAAATTAAATTTATCTAGGTATCTACAAGAATCTCCTTTTCTGAATGAACTCTGAACACCTGATGATATCCACTATGGAAGGATCAATGTAGATTGATCCAACTCAATTTTGTTGTCTGAGATCCTAACATGAACCTTCTCTTCAGTAGATATAATAGAATGAAGATAATAATGCACTGTTGTGTGATTTGGTGTGATAATATTAATGTAACCATATTTTAATATCATATCCTAATCTTAATCCTTTTAACCATAATTTAATCAAAGTCATTTTTTATTCGACTGGCATATAAGCTTTAATATAGAAACAGCATAAGTAAGGTGGCAGATACATTCAGTATCCAGCATTTCTAGACACATCAGAGAGACATCTATCATTTCTACTCAATGCAGACAACACTGAGCCAGACAAGGAACAATTGATTTGGTATAAATTCTTCAAAATTTTTGAAGAGGGAACCTGAGGTGTATTCTCAGGAAAAAAACAGTAAAAATATCAAATTGTTTAATATGATTTATAGCCAATTTCAAAACCTATTTTTCTGCTAAACAAAATGCCACTGCTCATTTCAATAGAATAATCTTCATGTAACAGCTGATTAGAATATTCATTTCATAGTCAAAACCCACAACCTCTTTAATGAGATGTAAGGCCCATTCAAATACAAAAATCAGGCCATTTCAACTATATCTTTCAACTTACAGTACTACGGGTGGCACCAATGTTTTAATTCCTGAATTTGAAGACATTCTACATAATGAAAGTTTATTTAAAAAACACTGTAAATCTAATGATACAGAAAATTAAAAAGCAGCTATAACAACATAACAACAATTTGTGGTAGCAGATATTAAATATCAGAAACAATAAATGCTGCACCCCAAAATAAACCCTCTCAAGACAGGGATGCCAGCAGACAGCAATTAGGCTAAGATTTTGTCTTGTAGCTCATACTAGTTATTGAGTTAGTAAAGTTGTGAATCTTTAATCTCAATCTTTGCACTGAGGCTTCAGTTTGGAGCAAGAATTTACCCAACAGATTGTGTGCTTCAGTGGTGTCATGTAGGATTTGGGTTCATATTGTCTTCCCTCCTGTCTTCAAACTAAGATCCATTTCTAAACTAAGATCCATTATCAAAATACTGGTACCATTGAAACACTGAAACAGAGCTTGTCTTCATAAGAATATCTGGGCATATAAAAATTGTTATTTGAGTTATTGGTAAATGAATAAACAAGTACAAAAATGTGTTAAGGAAAACCAGCAAGTCTTACAGAACCTCACAATTACAATCTTATTGTTAATAAAGCTTAGAGATAGGCAGAAATTATTCCTTAGTTTTTTTTACAGTTCTCAGATATTCTTTCATAGGAGAGGAAAAAAACTCACAGGTGGGGTGTTTACATTTATTTAGTTATGTGGTAGCTGGGGAGTGAGGACATGAATAACATACCTTTCATTGTGCAAACATCTTTCCAGCAATCTGAAACCTGCCAGGCTCAAAGGAAAGCAGCATGAAGAAACACAATTCATGCAAGTTTTTTTTCAGCACTGCTGCTACTTGATTTAGAAATGAAGGAAAATGGTATGGATGAAGCTCCACATAGTCTTGGCAAAAGTGGATTATTTGGGACCTTCCCATTCAGGATGTTGGCCCAGAAATAGTACTAAAACAGCATTGTTCCTCCTTATGACTAACTTTTGGCATGATGTCTCTCCTGGACTTTTCAACAGCTTTTGATACCATTGATCATTCAGCTTCTGGGCTAACTCTGGAGGCTTAGACTAAAAGGGGTATTATATCACCATAGTTCTCCTTCCTCCAGGGTCAATTCCAGTTAGTATTCATAGGAGAAATCAAGGTTTCCCCACTCCTACTTAACCTTTCCATGAGGCCTCACTGACATGAGTATCATGATCAATATGTGGATAATGCACAGCTTTACATCTCATTCCCAGGATGCACAAGTGAGGTTGCTTGTTTTAGTATCTGAAGGCTATTAGGAGAGGAATAAGCTCAGGCTGTATACTAGGAAGACCAAGAAGCTTTTGATTCAAGAAACATCTGGTTCCAAAGAATTGTCAGTGTTATTTCTTGATGAGATTGCACTTCCCCAGAAGCAACTCATGTATAAATTGGGGATTCTGAACTTATTCTCATGCAAAGAACAAGTGTCAGCTGTGATTTTAAAGGTATGTGCAAAGATCAATAATTAACATCAGTTATAATCTTTCCTGGACTTGAAGATCCATCTCATGATCATTCACATCATATTCACCTTCTGTTTGGACTATCATACCAGGAACTACATTGGACTACTCCTAAAGATCATTCAGAAATTAATCAAGAATATGCGAGTAATTATTGGTATAGGTGAAAATAATAGGTGAAAAGCAATTAACAAGCAATTATTGAAAGTGATTAGGAAAGAAAGTATACAAACCTAGTGTTCTTCTGAATTCACTGACCAATCACACTGTGAGCAAAAAGATTCTGTTGTTTCCCGGAGCTGTAAACCTAACTGTAGGTTTATTTCCTAAGCTGTATTTCCTAACATGTAACACTACTACTTTACAAACTGCAGTGTTTCTGGGTGCAAAAGTGGCTTTAAGCTGCAAATCAAAGTATTGATTGTCACCTATAAAGCTCTTCATTGCTTAGGATTTAGATACTTGTATGAGCACTTTCTCCAATTGTTTCTGTCTGTCCAGTAAGATTTTACAAGATTAGCTCATTCTTGGCCCTACTGGTAAATCAGTGTCATCTGGGAAAGCTATATAAAGAATTTTTCTCAATGGCCACCACTGCATTCTGCTTGAAATTCATACAGCCCTTTATGTTCATGCATGAAGCCTTGAAAACATGGCTCACTTAGGGGATTTAAGGAAAGGAATTGTGAACTGAAGATGGCTTCACTAAAAGATCCAACAACTGCAGTTGAATGAAGAGCCAGCAAGTAAACCAGATTTTCACATTTCTTCTGCAGACAAGGAGAGGATTTGAGATTGCCCATAGGTGCTTATCACAAGGAACCTGCAAGACAGTGGTCTTCAGAAGGTTTACAGCTCCGGGAAACAACAGAATCTTTTTGCTCACAGTGTGGTTGGTCAGTGACTTCAGAAGAACACTAGGTTTGTATACTTCCTTTCCTAATCACTTTCAATAATTGCTTGTTAATTGCTTTTCACCTATTAGGAACCTTTGCATTTACAAGTTTTATAGTATTGACAAGTGCCCTTCAGTTCTTAGCAAAACAAGTTTAAAAATTTAAGGAGTTTTTTTTTCCCCCGTTTGGAAATAAACAGCAAAAGGGTGATTAGAACTTTTACTTTGGAAAATCACAAACAGATTAAGGATCCCTATGGATTTGAAAAAAAAAAAATCTGGAATTAAGTATAAGAATCTTTCCTCTAATAAAATGCTTTTGTTCTGAATTTTTTAAAAGCATGAAAAAAATGAAAGGAAGGGACTTTGAAGTTTGGACACTAGTGGGAATCAGAAAAAAAACTAAAGATTAATCCTGACAATGAAAAAGATTAATCAATGGAATAGCTTGCCTCCAAGAGTTGTGGGTACTCTATCACTGGAGGTTTTCAAGAAAAGATCAGACAACTATTTGTCCGGGATGGTATAAGGACTCCTGCCTTAGACAGGGAGTTGGACTAGAAGATCTCCAAAGTCTCTTCCAGCCCTATGATTCTTTGATTCTAATGAAAGGAGAAGAATATTGACTTATTAATACAGAACAGAGCAAAATATTTTAATACTGGACATATTGAAGGATATTTTTGAATAATGAACATGGAAATTAACTTTAAGAGTGCTGCTATTATAGATGATGATGATGTTCAGTCATTAAGTTCTGTCTGACTCTTCATGACCCATGAACCACAGCATGCCAGGCCTCCCTGTCCTCCACTGCCTCCCAGAGTCCATTCAGATCCATGTCCACCATGTCAATGATGCTGTCTAACCATCTCATCGTCTGCTATCCATTTCTCCTTTTGTCTTCAATCTTTCATAGCCTCAGAGTCTTTTCCAATGAGTCCTCTCTTCGCATTATGTGGCCAAAGTATCTATCCTTGCAATAAACAATCAGAGTTGATTTCCTTTAGGATTGACTGGTTTGATCTCCTTGCAATTCCCAGGGATTCTCAAGAGTTTTCTCCAGCACCACAGTTCCAAGGCATCAGTTCTTTGGCACTCAGCCTTCCTTGTGGTCTAACTCTCACAGCCATATATTATGACTGGGAAAACCATAGCTTTGACTATACAGACCATTGTTAGGAAGGTTGCTTTTTCATATGCTGTCTAGGTTTGCCATAGCTTTCTTCCCAAGAAGCAAATTTCTTTTTATTTCATGGCTGTAGTCACTGTCTGCAGTGATCTTGGAGCCCAAGAGGGTAAAATCTGCCACTGCATCCATTTCTTTCCCTTCTATTTGCCAGGAATTGATGGGCTTGGATGCCATGATCTTAGAGGTCCTGAGAGATAGAAAGTATTTGAGGAAGGACTCTGATGCTTCTGAGACAAAGAAGAGAAGGAGCAGAGGGCAAT
>JANHZU010004495.1:10116-25514 GCA_032468055.1 Acrochordus granulatus
CTTTGGGATTGGAATGTAAACTGATCTTTTCCAATCCTGTGGCCATTGTTGAGTTTTCCAAATTTGCTGGCATATTGTGTGCAGCACTTTCACAGTATCGTCTTTTAGGATTTTAAATAATTCACCTGGAATATTATCTCTCCACTAGCTTTGTTATTAGTAATGTTTCCTAAGGCCCACTTGACTTCACACTCCAGGATGTCTGGCTCTAGGTTAGTGTCTGCACCATCACGGTTATCAGGGATATTTAGAACTTTCTTGTAGAGCTCTTCTGTGTATTCTTGCCATCTCTTCATCATCTCTTCTGCTTCTGTTAGATCCCTACCATTTTTATCCTTTATCATGCCCATTTTTGCACAAAACATTTCCTTCATACCTCCAGTTTTCTTGAAGATATCTCTAGTCTTTCCTAGCCTTTTGTTTATCTCTATTTCTTTGCGCTGTTCATTTATGAAAGCCTTATCTCTCCTTTCTATTTTCTGGAAATCTGCATTCAGTTGGGTATGTCTTTCCCTTTCTCTCTTGCCTTTTACTTTCCTTCTTTCAGCTATTTGTAAAGCCTCATCAAACAGCCATCTTGGTTTCTTGATTTAGTTTTCTTTGGGATGGGATTAGTAGCTACCTCTTGTACACCTCTGTCCTCCATAGCTCTTCAGGCACTCTGTCTACCAGATCTAATCCCTTAAATCTGTTCCTCACCTCCACTGTATATTAATAAGGGATATCATTGAGGTCATACCTGAATGGTGTAGTGGTTTTCCATATTTTCTTCAATTTAAGCCTACATTTTGCAGTTTTATTTAAGTTTTTAAATTGATGTTTTAATATGTGTTGCTTTGTTAGCCTCTGAGAGTCTTCAGATTTCAGTGGCATAGAAATATAATAATAAATAAATAAGTAGCTCATGATCTGAGCCACAGTCAGTTCCAGGTCTTGTTTTTACTGACTCTATAGAGCTTCTCCATCTTTGGCTTCAAAGAATAGACTCAATCTGATTTTGGTGTTGACCATCCGGTGATGTCCATGTGTAGAGTCGCCTCTTGGGTTGTTGGAAAAGTGTATTTGTTATGATCAGAGTACTTTCTTGACCAAATTCTGTTGGCCTTTGCCCTGCTTCATTTTGTACTCCAAGGCCAAACTTGCCTATTATTCCAGTTATCTTTTGACTTCCTGCTTTAGCATTCCAATCCCCTATGATGAAAAGGACATCTTTTTTTGCTGTGAGTTCTAGAAGGTGTTGTAGGCATTCATTGAATTGGTCAACTTCAGCTTCTTCAGCATCCGTGGTTGGGGCATAGACTTCGATTACTATGATGTTGAATATTTTTCCTTGGATTCGAAGTAAGATCATTTTGTTGTTTTTGAGATTGTACCCCAGTACTGCTTTTCCTTCTTTTACTGGCTATGAGGGCTACTCCATTTCTTCTAATGGATTCTTGTCCACAGTAGTAGTTATAGTGGTCATCTGAATTAAATTTGCCCATTCCCATCCATTTTAGTTCACTGATTCCCAAGATATCGATTTTCAATCTTGGCATCTCATGTTTGACCACATCTAATTTACCTTGATTCATAGATCTTACATTCTGGGTTCCTATTCAATATTCCTTTCATCTCCAAACACATCCACAGCTGAGCATCCTTTCAGCTTTGGCCCAGCCACTTTCCTCTCTCTAGAGCTTCTTGTAACTGCCCTCTGCTCTTCCCCAATAGCGTACTGGATATCTTCTGACCTGAGGGGCTCATCTTCTGGTGTCATATCTTTTAGCCTTTTGTTATTGTTCATGGGGATTTTCATTTTTCCAATAGAGGGTACATTATTTTGAAAACAGCACATTGGGTTCAGTACACTGAAGACTCAAACAAGGCAGGAAAATATTGATTCTTTACCATCATTTCCATTATGATGTGGGCTTGAACTTGGACCCAAATCTGTGTGGTGTTATTTTCCATCAGCATTGCTCCATGCATCTTTTCTGGTATTTCATCTCCTGGAACTCATGGGTAACTAAGGAATATCCTTGAACTGACACCCAAAGAAGGACCATTCAGGTGATCCGATCAAGTACTTTTGTTAGTTCTGAACTTGATAGACCTGCCTGCCAAATTCACTTACTTCAATTGGAATATTACTGAATGCTTGGCAGACTTCTTGTGGGAATGCAATAATCAGTTTCATTCACAGTTATTCAGAAATACATTCAATTATTTTAAAGGTTAACAAAAGAATCACTGTCTTGTAAATTAGGACTGCAATCTCAGAAATATTATAAAGGTAATATTAAGTTTACTATTTATGTTGTAGATACAATATGACATACTTCATTGACTATTTAGTTATTGATGTAGTCAAGAGCTAAAGCCTGTCTACTTCCTATGTACCACTTGCTACATGCCCATTCTAGTTACCAGCTGTTGCCTTCATGACCATTTTGGTTTGGGCTGCAGGAGAGATTTGGAATATCTTATATCAGTTTGAAATTGCAAGTCAGTACCAAAATTAATTTTTTAAAATTTGGTTATTATCCAAACATTAACAATTGTAACCAGTATAGTCTAAACTAAAGCGAGATAAAGAAATTACAATAATTATTGCCTGAGTTAGCAAATTTATTAAATCAAAACAAAATTACAATTTCATGTTGAAAAACCCCCAAACTTTGGATGTGGAAGGAACCCACAATTTATAATGGTTTCCAGATTATGTTAAATTTTGTGTCATATTTGTTTTTCAGATCTTAAGTCTGATATTGAACCATCTTCCAATAACTTAATTTTCTATTCTTCTACGGAAGGACATTTCATAATTTCCAGAATTTTGAGAAACAAAAAATACTTGCAGCTTTTTCAATATATACAGTGGAACCTCACAAGACGAACACATCCCAAGATGAGATTTTCACAAGAAGAGCAAAATTTTTTAATAAATTTATTCTGCTAGATGAGCAACGACTCACAAGACAACTTCATGCGATAACTTACGCGTCATCAGTCAGTGCGCTCTTTATTTCCTGTTCACGCAGCAACCGCATGAGAGTTCTGCTGACGCTGCCACATGCAGTTTACTCCATTACTGTCTGTGGGCTATACTGTGAGACGCTGCTGAGGGAAAAGGGAAAAGGCAGTTTTGCCTCAGCAGCGACAACAGCGGCTCCTCCAAGCCAGCAGGGGGTGGCAGCTGGCCTAGCAGCAGCCAAGGCCAGAACCTGCCTCGAAGCAGATCCGTAAGTGCTGGTTAGTTTGTTCTATTTCTGCTTTATATCGTGTGCTAATCATGGTTACTTGTTTCAGATGTTAAGGACAATCATTTCTACATCAAATTCCGTTGAAAATGATTTTTGGTGAATATTTTTGGGTGTGTGGAACAGATCGTCCTATTTTCTATTGTTTTCAATGGGAAACCTCGTTTCGCTTTGAAAACATTTTTCACTAAGAGTGTTCTTCCAGAACAGGTTAGTCTCGTCTTGTGAGGCACCACTGTACTGTTGAATTCTGGCCTGTAGTATTTTGAGCATAACCTTGCTAGCATGTGAAATAAGTGCAATTGTACTGTAGTTTGAACATGTTTTGGCATTGCTCTTCTTTGGGTACATAAACTGACCATTTCCAATCCTGTGGCCACTGCTGAATTTTCCAAATTTGTTGGCATATTGAGTGCAGCACTTAATAGCATCATCTTTTAGGATTTTAAATAGTTCATCTGGAATACTGTCACCTCCACTAGCTATTTTGCTAGTTGTGGTTTCTAAGGCCCATTTGACTTCACATTCCAGGATGTCCACCTCTAGGTAAGCATTCACATCATTGTGGTTGTCAGGGATATTTAGATCTTTCTTGATAGGTCTCCTGTGTATTCTTACTACCTCTTTTTAATTTCTTCTGCTTCCTACCATTTTTGTCCTTTAACATAGCCGTCTTTGCATGAAATATTACCTTGATATCTCTAATTTTTTGAAGAGCTCAGTAGTCTTTTTCAGCCTATTGTTTTCCTCTATTTCTTTGCATTGTTCATTTAAGAAGGTCTTCTTATCTTTCCTTGCTATTCTCTGGAAATCTGCATTCAGTCTTCGGATTTCGGAGGCATATAAATTTAATAAATAAATAAATCCAGCTGTGTGTGTCTTTCCATTTCTCTTTTGCCTTTTACTTTCTTCTTTCATCAGCTATTTGTAAAGCCTCATCAGACAGCCACTTTACTTTCTTGCATTTATTTTTCTTTGGGATGGTTTTAGTAGCTACCTCATGTACAATATTACATACTTCCATCCATGATTCTTGTGGCACTCTGTTTACCAGATCTAATCCCTTAAATCTATTCATTACTTCCACTGTATCCTTATATTTATAAGGGATATGACTGAGGTCATACCTAAATGGCCAGTGGTTTTCCTCCTTTCTTCAATTTAAGACTGAATTTTTCAATAAGAAGCTCATAATCTGAGCCACAATCAGGTCCAGGTCTTGTTTTTACTATGTAGAATTTCTCCATCTTTAGTTGCAAAAAATATAATCAGACCTATGCAAGCCCCATCACCGTGACAAGGCAGCGATCCATGAGACAGCTATTATAGATGGACTGTGTTTAAAAGATGTTATGGAAGAAAAACAGATTTTACTCGGCAAAATTGAGACTGAAAGTGGATTTAAAAATGACCGGCTACAAAAATGAAATGGAAAAAGATATTATACTGGATATACAAATGAAACCAGATTATTAATTAAAAGGAGTGTATAAATAAACTAAAATAGTGACCTGGATAAATTTCCTATATTGGATTTACAAAAGAGACTTGTTAATTTTTTTTACAATTTTATGAGAAGAGAAAAAGAAAAAATGAAAAGAATTAAAGTTTTAGGATATTATTCAAAGGGAATAAAGATCAAGATTGTTAAAAAAAGAAAGGAAGGAATAAAAAGTTGGTTTATTTGATCAAGATTAAAATAGCTATGTTATCTCTGGTAACTCTTGAAGGATTTTTGCTGATCAGGACTGAGTGAGACTTTAGGGATTTGTTTATAGATAAGAGATGGGGTAGGGGAAGAAAAGATTGTTGCACTTCCTGTTTTGTATTAGTTTTTATCTTTTTAACTATAGTATTTTATAAAATTACCATTAAAAAAGAAAACCGGGTTTACCTAAGTTGGTAACAGTCTTTTAGCTTTTTTTTGTAATATTTTTTCTTCTTTCCTTTAATTTTTGTAAGCTACTTAAAATTGCAAAGTGCAGTTGAGGCAGCCTATAAGTTTGTTTGATTAATCAGTGAATAAATATACAATTCCAGCAGGAGAGACCTGCTCTTGAAAAATGCTTGAAGAATTCCTTACTCCTGTGGAGAAACATAAAAAGAATTGTTCATTCAAATCTGCTACAGGATTTTCAAAAGGCATTTTTGGCCAGCTCTATTAAGAATTGAACGCAGATGGCTGGTAGAAGCAGATTTTCTCACTCTCCCAAATATTTCCTTCAAAATATTACGCTAAATTCCTCATGTGGAAGATGTATAGGAAAGGGACGGTCCCTCAAAATTGGGTGGAAACACCTTCTGGGAACAATGCTGGCTACCATTAGTTCCAAGATCCTTCCTGCTTGTTCACTGTCATGGATAGTTGAGGTTATTTAGGATGGGCAAGAGAGTCTCTGCTCTTATGCATTAGATCTACTCAGAGTTGAAGGCTGTAAATGAAATGAATTTGATTCTGTGAAGGAAAATGCTAATAAAGCATGCCAAATTTGTTATTTAACCTTAGCTCTGGATTTCTAAGTGTGTCTGTGTGCCTCTGTATGGAATTGGATGTGAGAGAAGCAATAAATCCCTGATCGATTAAACAGTAATAACCATAATCACATTTTAAGCTAACAGGTATCATAATTTATGTTCCTGTGTTTGTGATAAGATTCTAGGCTTTAATGGCTATTCCACAATCTTATAGTCCCAGTGCAAATACTCCACTTTGTGGTTAAGCAGTGAGTTATTCTACTGAAGAAATTAGCTTTGCACCACAAACCACTTAGCCTGTGATAGCCATGTTAACAAAAGTCAGTGGGATTGCAGTGGAATGAGTCTATGATGAACTAAAACTAAATTAAAATGTCCTTAGGTAGAAGTATTATTAATGTCTACAGCATTTGTTTTTTGTAAATCTCTCTGAGGTGCAATTGGCTCATTGGCTGTTCACTTGAAATCTTGAAGACAATCCAAAGATACATTAATTTCTTTCATTCTCAAGAGGGTTAACTATGCATTTAATGGAATTGTACACTGGCTGGCTGGGGAGTTCTGGGATTAAAGTACATATTTCATACAAGTTGCCAAGGCTGAAAAACTCTGATCTAGAAGAGTGGTGTGCTGCTAGATGTTTAAGGAATGTCTCTGCTGGCTTCATTGACTCCCTGCAATGCTAGCCATGGCACAACTGATTAGAGAGGTTCATCTCTACTGTCAACTAGCTCACATAAATTAGGAAAATTTAGCCAACTCCAGCACACCACTGCTTTAGATAGAGTGCAAAGGGAGTTAAGGGGGAAATGCTATGCTACTGACAAAAAAAGCACCAAGGTGCATCTGCCTCAGAGGTATATTTTTCTTGTTCAAAATTAACAGTGGTGGGATTCTACATGGGAGACAAATACCGTATAAGATTCTCAGAAGGAGAATGCTAAGGATGGGGAGGAATTCCATCACTGATTTTGGATGTACTGAATAACAAATCCAATCCTCCAAAAGTTTACCTATACCTACATAGCTAATGTCCTACCATATTGTTTTCAGTGGAAGGAAGGTTAAAACAAAAAGAAGTATCATAAACTCTCTTCCATGATCCATATGAGCTAGTAGGGATTGAGATGATGCAGCAAATCTAGTACTTTACTATTATGGAGTCACATTGGCATATAGATTTAATAAAAAGACAGATAAAATCAGAATGAAGATCAGCTTTCATATTCTCTTACTGGACAATTCAGGAGAATGATGGTAAGTCTTGAATACTTGCACCTGCTGGGTTGGGGCAGTTTTGAGGCTGGTCCTGAGAGATAGAAAGTATTTGAGGAAGGACTCTGATGCTTCTGAGACAAAGAAGAGAAGGAGCAGAGGGCAATAAGGAGTTATTAGCCTAGGAAGCCTGTACCTCACCATCCTTATGCTTGTCTATGACTATAGTAAAGATTTGATTGATTGAGCCTAGGAAGGAATATATTTACACACATTCAGTTACATGTTATAATGTGTTTGCATATTTTTTTACATTTATCTGAAGAAATATCACTGATTATGCATGTTACAATAAAACTCTTAACTGCATTTATGGAGAAATAACATTATAAGGCTAAATGAAATTCATTGCTGCCATAGTTTTAACATGTTTTATGCTAATGTTCCTGAATATATTAAACTGAAAATCAGTAAAATGTATTAATAAATAAAGCAATTCAAATCTCCAAATTATTTTAACAGTGCTGATCAAGCAGATTGTTAATGTGCGCAAAATCTTCTTCCTTGCCCTGGACTAGCTTTTTGTAAATATGGTCTGGCTGAAAGTATTGTCAAAAAGAGGACAAAATATTGTTTAACATGAAGAACATAAAGGTGCAAACATTTGGTGTTCCCAAAGATATGTAAGAGAGTCTTCATTGATTCAATTTCTTTATGAATCTGATGTGCAGAGCAAAATAATTTAAAGGTAGAAATAAGTTACATACTCTACATGAACCACGGATCCTGGTACATATTTAATAACTTATATTATTGCTCGATATACATGACCATAACACTTTAACAGGAATGAATGAGATAGATTTGCATACTTTTTCTTGACCTGTACAAACCTCAAAATACACTCAACATTTTAAGCAAACTCTTTAGTTGCTCCCATTAATCAGAGAAGAGTTTCATTAGCATTTCTCCAAGCTGATCAATTTCTTTTAGAGTAATAAGATAGACAATGTATTTCAGGTTTTATATTTTCTGAAAATCTTCGATACTTCAGACTGATCAATATATCTTAAATTAGTAGGACAGACAATATATTTCAGGATATGTAATTTCTGAATCTTCAGAAAATCTTCAGCACTTCACTATTGAATATGGATCAGCAGATGTCTGTGTTTCTCACCAAAAATCAGGAAATTCAATTAGAAGGCAGTTGCAACCCTCCAGATATTAGCTGGTTCCCCCTCTCACAAAAAAAAATGGATCCATTTTCACATATTTATTTTGTATTAAAATCAATCCATAACAGCAGAACTGTTATTAGTTTTAATGAAATTATACAGAAGAAAATTTCTGTTGATAATAAGGTAAGGGAAAGCAATGAACCTATTATGACTTTGCCCATTTAATTAAAAATCATTTTCTGATTTTTCTCCACTAATATCAGACAGATGTTGTTGCATTAAAGACCAACTCAGAGTGAGCTCAACCTTGTTGTGATCTCCAAAACCATATGAACATCTGCATTGTCTTGCAGTTTCCTAGAGTTCTCTCCCAGAAAATTTTGATTGGGGGCTGTGCATGGTTACCTCTATGTGAATACGATCATTTTGTGTTCACTATCATTTTGACAGAAGGTACCAATATGGGAGAATGGGTTTGCTCCTAATATCCAACAGCAAACTCAGAACCACATAAATTTACTACTCAAGCTTTGGATACAAATATTGAAGATCCTCCAAAATTTGCTAATTAGAAATGAATTAATCCAATGTCCTGCATTTAATTGCTTGCATTTTAATCAAAACTATTTTTGTCTATTCTTTGCCCTGCTCACTTAATTGTGTACAAGATAAACCTCATACCTTCTGAATACCTTTTACTGTTTGAAACAAGATACTGTTACAGGCACTCCCTGACTTAAATAACCATATTATTCTAGGAACATCACTTACGTTGTATCTGCCTGCATTTTTGCAGAAGCACAAAAAATAGCTGCCTTATACTTTAAGCACCCCACCCAATACACATGGCCCATGAGAAATTGTTCATAAAGTGAAGTAGTCAAGTTTATGCAAGTCACATCTTGTATAATTTGCTAAGTATGTCGTAATGGGGAAGAATGCAAGACCAACAATACCACCAAACAATTCTGAGGCCACAGGAAGATCACTTTCATTGGTCTGTCCCTGACTGAAGCTTCCTAATGGCACTTTGAACAATTCTCCAAATCTTTCTATCCCTCCAGCAAATCGAATTGCACCTCTGAAGTAAAGGACTGAATGAATCAAAGGACAAATGTTTTATAGATGAATAATTATTTTAACTGATGATAATTATAGCTCAAATAAAAACACTTTTTGCAGATGATGAAGTGATCTAAACTGAGACTTTTCTTCAAAAATGCTTTTAAGCATGTAGCTGGTGATCTACATTTTAGCTAGCCAACTATGCAAACGGGGAGCGATAGCATAGCAACCCAGTCCACCCAAAGTAATTACTGAACCTGCTGAGAGAACAGACATGTTCAAGTAAGATTATAAAGCTCTGAACCAGATGGCTCATTAGCTGAGAGCTCAGTGGTCCTAGAATATCTCAATGAGATTGACAAGATATTTACTGCCTTCTTGTCTAATATTTAGGTATAATTTTCATTTCAAAATCATCAGGGTGAAATCTGGCTTTATTCTTCTGCATTTGTTTGCTTAAATTTTAAAATGGGTATTGAATAGAAAATCCCTTGAGTGAGAAATGTTCCTCCCAAACCTGAAACCTGATGGTGTTTCAGCAGATAAAAAAAGTATGACTGCTGGATGCTTTCAAACTGAAGCATGAGGTTTTTTTAAGTTTGCAGATTTTCCTGTTAGCATATATTCCAATCATTGCAGATGTGTTAAATTTCCATAACAATCTAGCCTTATCAAACTCTTTAAATTGCATGGTATGAGCGCCTACTTGGGAGTAAGTCTAATTGAACAAAATAAGATTTCTTTTGCATAAAGATGTAGAATGTGTTGCCCACTGATTTCAATAATTAAGAACTAGTATTTGACAGTATTGCATGCAATTTGAACTAATTCAACATATTCAGGTTGAGTTGAAAATCTATGTAATTTCACTGCTAGATTCAAATCCCTCTCTTCAAACAACTTGATCTTTGTGCTGCCTTTGGCAAAGACTGTTTGCTCTCAAGCTGATTAGTTTGGAATGCCACCCTTCATTAATTCAATTTTAAATGAATTCCAGGCAGTGTCATTGCTTTCCTATAAGTCTTCCTATCTTCTGAGTCCTTTGGACTAAAAAATGCAACTGGTGAGATAGCACAATGGACTGGGAAAATATCGCTGTTGCTTTTCATAAATACTTTGTTTTTAATAAGAACTGCTTTCATTACAGCTTTTTCTGATGCAGTGTGATAGGGATCACAGATCAAAGATGTTCTAACAGTAGTATGTTCAGCAAGGAACCATCAAAGTTTCACTTTTGCACAAAATTGAGCTTAATACACTTTTGCACAAAAATTGCTCTAGGGCCTAAAGAGACATCCAGGCAATCAGTATAGTCCTCAGCCAATTTCTGTTCTCAGCTTCTTCAAATGTTCGTGGGAATTACAATTTTTAACTGATTTACAATTCTATGGATGTTACATTTATATTTCACCTAAAGTTCACAGATGGTAAAAGAAATATGTGTATCTAATTTTAAATGTTGAAGAAAATTCTCCTTATTCTTTGATCTCAACTTGGAAATGTACAATATATTTTACCATCTATGGTGAAATCACTGATTGAGAGGCAGCCCCTCGAAGGGGAGTAAAGAGATATTGCAGTTTAGAGTTGGTTCGGGAGAGGAAAAATCTGAGGTCAAACTGTTAGGTCGATATGTACCATTTCCCAAAGGAAGGCAAATAGTCTGGCATGATTTTTATTACAAAGCTGACCAACAATAAGCATTTGTTTTGATCAATTCACAAGTGGCTCTAGTTGTTTGCACCTAACATAGAGAACTTGTGCTGGATTAGAAAATAGCAAAAAGGTAATAAAAATAAAGTTAATTATTTCAGTTTGATTGGATAGAAACAAATTAATCAGTTGTAATAGCTACTTAAACACAAAATCAGGAATGAGGAATCTATGGTCACATCTCCAGCTATTACTGAACAGCTCCCAGGAGTCTAATGACTGATAATAACAAATTATTAGAATTGTAGATCAGCAATATCTGGAAGGATACCAGTTCATCATCTCAGTTTTTTTGTGGAGGAAAATGCTATGAGGTGTTTGTTGTGTAACAGACATTTAATCCACATAGAGCTTGCTGCAACCATGCTTAAACACATTTTTTGAGGCTCAATGATACCATTGGAAATATCTCTTCACCAATATTTATATACTATTAGTTTTTATCCTTTGATAAATTAACCTTTGATTTGCAATACTTTAATTAATCTTCATTTGATTTACTTTTTCCTTGGTTAAGATTCCTTTTTTATTATTTGCTTTAATTAGCTTAATTTATTTTATTCAATTCAATTGATCTGCCTAATTTATCTTTACAAACAGAAGTGCAAAGGAAACAAACATATAACTTACTAAGACAGGAAGACTAACTCCTTCAGGCCACCATTAATGCAATCCATCAGCATTTGATACATACAAAGGAGCCAGTAACAAGGATCAAATATCTGTAATATGACTCAGTGCTTCATTCCTACTTCAAGAATCTGAGAAAATACACATTTGCAGTCATGGTATCTAAAATAGGGATATTTTATGTTCATCAGGATGTGGAGGAGGAGGGGTTGGAAACCACAATAACTAATGGGAGAATGAGGTACATGAAGTGACAATCTCAAGTCTAAGATTTCTGACATACTGTAGTACTGATCAGGGCAAGATGGCTGTCATAGCAATCAATCAATTGAAGCCTTGTCCCCTTTGCACATGCACCAACATCAAATTTACACACAAAGTAGTCATACTACAATGGCTGCCATCTTGATTTGCTGGCCTCTACCCAGTAGATGCCACTGGTGCCCACCACCCTCAGACATGACCTTTAAATTCCATACAGTACTTAAGGGCAAAACACAGTAGGCAGACAGAGCACCTCAGAGTGATTTTCAGTAGATTTACAACAGTATTTTTTTAGTATTTAGTGCGCACCAAACATAACTCCATCTTAGGCTACTGGAACAAAGAATAGCTGAGGGGATGAGATAGGGCAGGATAAAGAAAGGGATGAATTGTGCAAAATATCCTCTAAAATCAGTTCTAAATGAAGATCCCACAATTGAGAATGTGTTCATAGAAACATATTCCTTAATTCTTATTTCCACGTCAACTTTTATCCTGGATTTTGGATTTTGCACCTTGTGCAATATTGTCCGTCTTAATACAGTGGGAAGAGGGAAAGGCACTGTGCATGTCCTCAGGGGTATTATTACTATTCTTGCAAAAATACAATTGGACTGCCATGCTGCTGGTCTTAATAATATTGGTACATATTATAATAAAACCGTATACTTGCTTAAAAAAAACAATGATGGAAATTAATGTGTAATACTGTCTTTCCTGCAACTCTCTGGAGTCACTGGAAGTTAGATAGCAGAATGAATGAATGAATGATTTTTTTTAATTGAATATCACAGAGAGCGGGCCTTGCTGAGAACTATGCGCACTTGACGAGACATTTTTTGAACACATTCAGTACTACTGAAGACCAAATTTGTATCTGTGCCATTATTCTCAGTGAACTACTTTGGAACCGAGTTCACAAAAACAGCAGAAGGACCTCTTCCTTTTTAAACCTCAGCATGCAGCAGTCAAGTCCATTATGTCCTGAAGTGCAAACTTCCCTCTCTGTAGTTGGCAGAGCTCTAATTTAAGTAAGACATTTGCAAACTGTTCAGAGTTCATCACCCAAGGCCCTCTCAATTTTAGCCCTCATTTCTCTCTTTTTTAATATGACGCTGTGATTTACGGGCAATTACTGTTAATTATTTAGAAGATAAAATAAATCTATTATATAAACCTGAAGTGCTTCAAGAAGGGCTATTTAAGTGAGTGGAATTTGAGAAACGGTATCTTGGAAGAAAGTTTTAACTGAGCTCCCTCCAGTTTCTTGACATAATACCAGACTAACAAGAAAGCTGGGCTATTATTGCACCTTTTTACTTCCTATTGGAGGAAAAAAAAGGTGCTTTCTATTTTCATTTCTTGCCCCGAGAATCCATCTGTTGCAGCATTTGACCGGATGACAGTCGCACATTTAAGAAGTTTGTTTTCATTAGAGGTAAGCAAGGTTTCATATCAAATGCAAAGAAAATAAAAAGACCTGAAAGGGAGGAATTTTTTCTTGTCAGCTGATCTGTAACACCAAACTACAGTTACAGCAGGGGCTGATAAAACAAAAACATATTCCATAATCTGCAATTGCCAGCAAGCTCTGACATTTAGAATGTCTTCAAGGTTTTTATTTTGTTTTGCTTTGCTTTCCTCTGCTGGAATCTACAAATCTGGCTTGCCTTGTGCAGAGGATTTACTCAATTGCACTATCATTAGAAGCTTCAGAGATACTTCATAGCCTCAGATGAAATGTAGCCTGCTTGGGGATTGTTATCTGGAATTCAGGTGTCAGAACGAAGAGCCATATTAAAATAAAAAGGAAACAAAAGACTTGTGAAGGTAAATGGTAACCGAGCCACCTTTAGAGAGTTACACAGACAGCTGCAAGCAGGCGAAATTGAGCGAGGAGAAAGAAAGTGATCTGTGGCAGTGCAAACAAGGAACAACACAGATAGTTATCAGCAAGCAGCTTATAATAATAAAACACACACCTTCTCTTTGCCAGGATTGAAGCTCTGGTTTTTAATGCATGGCCACTTGCTGTGATGGGTGGGGCGGGAGGGAGGGAGGGAGGGAGTGACTGCTTATCATTTGTTTCCTTAAATCGTGAGTCCTTCAGTAAGACACTTCAAATTCAGTGTTCAGGTAGTGGCAGGACTTGAACCTGGAATGGTAGCCTGCAAAAGGCAAGGCAACAGGCTACACGGTGCTGGTAGTCAAGCTTAGAGCAAAGGTAGAGGAAGTGAGCTTTGGCAGCTCCCCTGTCAAAGGAGAGCAATATATTAGAGTAACAGAAGGAAGGGTGGAATATAGGTTTCTCAATGATGGGAGCAAGCTTAATTTCTGTACACAGATTTGTACATCAACAGCACCATTCCTTACCTGAATTTAACAGTTCAATCCTGAATGCAATCACCTCTGACAATCTACTTTTTTTAAATGGAATGCATTAATCAGTATTTTTTGTTGGATTCCTCCAACAGTGGATTGTCTGGTTTTATTCAGTGACATTTATTTCTGATAACTCCTGGTAGTCTAGCCTTGTAGATTTCATATTGGGATTATTTTTTTATAATGCCACAAAACATTTTATAATTAATTCCCCCCTAAAATAGGAGCAACACTCCATTTAACGCTGAATCATGGCTGTCTTTTTTTTTAAAAAAAAAAGCACTTGGAGAATGATGCTGTGTGCTGATGCTGTTTTATTTCGAGCATAGTGTCTGTCAGCCATAGAAATGCCTAAAACCATTTTCTAAATCTCCCTCCTACCCACACACAGACATACCATGGAAATTCAGCAAAATGAACCCCACTGTACATTCTATCAGGCATGAACAGGGCATCAAAAACTTGATGCATTTAAGGTCAGCACAATGTTGACCCCGCTAGAAAGTATAGTTCTACTCTTTTTATACTGAAAGAAAATAAAATGAAGACAATGCAAGAAATTCAGTTGTATTTGTCTGGGATTGCTTGAAAGCCATTTACAGAACGGCATTCCAAGCAAGCTTACCCTATCCTGACCTGTTTTACATATAGCGATGGACTTATCATTATCCAAATTACATGAGATGTATAAATGGGAGCAGAGCAATGTATGTTGCATCAGCTTCAAATATTCATACCTGTCAGTTTACATCCTGTACAATGGACACTGAGATTAATAAGATGATCTGAAACTGAATCCTAAATGCATTCAACCTCCCTGCAGTTCCAGACCATGGCCACATTTTCACCCAAACAACTTTTCCTGGAGAAATATCAGGGAGTCCCTCTTTTGAGGGAGATGGGAGGTTTAAAAATGTGAAAAATGTATAAAGTGGACAAAAAGCCCAGAGATAGGTACAGTGCATGTACCTACTCGTCACAAAAGTATAAGGAGTCCTCAATTTACAACCATTTGTTCAGTAACTACTGAAACTTAGAATGGCATTGAAACAAATGGCTTATGTCCACTCCTTGCACTTGTTACAGTTGCAGCATGTGAGCACTTGACGACTAGCTTCCAACAAGCAAAATCAAAGGGGGAAACTGGATTCACTTAGTGATCATGTGATTCATTTAACAACTGCAGTAATTTGTTTAACAAACATGGCAAAAAAGATTGTAAAATCAGACA